>JAOXNR010053479.1:0-14178 GCA_028571225.1 Parsonsia alboflavescens
ATTCAAACAACACCTCAATTTTATTAAATAAAAATTACAGAAAATTGGTAGTCTTTTTGGGCATAAATCCCAACAGTAACTGGCTATTGAGTCTACCATTTGATCATTACTACGGCATGGGTATGAGTCCTTATAGCAGTATTTGTTTAGTGTGGTGAAATCCACACACATCCTCCACGTCCCTTCTTTTGTAAGCACAACCACTGGGTTAGTCAGCCATTCTAGCTACACCACTTCGTTTAAAATTCCAACAGCGAGAAGAGCTTGGACTTCTCGGGCTATGACCTCATTTTGCTCTGCAGCGAAGGTTCATTTCTTTTGTTTCGCTGGCTTGACTCTTGGTTTGAGCCCGACCTTCTGATATGCAATTCTCCTATCTATGCCCTCAAGGTCAGAGGTCACTAGTTGTGAGTAGCTGCTGGCGGCAGATTTGCAGGACCCGTGTTCCTTGCTAGGAACTCTTGCAAGTAGCCCTTCTTTAGTAGCCTCTCAATCTCGCGCTTAAGGTCGAAGCAGTCCTTCGTGAGATGGCCATGGTCCTTGTGATAGTGACAAAATTTGGTTGGGTCTCTCTTGGCCAGAGGAGTTTTGAGAGGTCTTGGCAGCTTCAGGAGACCCTTCTTTTTCATGACCACTAGTACCTCTGCTAACGAGGTTGTAAGGGGAAGTTGTCACTAGATTTGGAATGGTCTTCCTCTTCTTATCTGAGGATCCTCCTTTTGGACGAGAATCCTTTCTATCTCTTTTTGAGGTCTAAGGGCTTTTTGGATGCCCCTTGTTGTCTTTCTCTGTGGTTGAGGCAAAACTAGGAATCTTATTCTGGACTACCATCTCTTTAGCCTTTATCAATTTCTCAATTAGCTATTGTAGCTCCTTCATGGTTTTTATTGGCTCTTCTGCTAGTCTTAGGACTTCATGCCCCCTTGCCATCTTTGCTTGAAGGCAGTGATGTAGATGACATCATTCTTTTGCTCGATCTCTACTCCTTCATCATTGAAGCGAATGTAGTAGCTTCTCGTGCTTTCATCAAACTTTTGTTTGTTGTTCAACAAATCATTGATGTCTTTTTCACATCTCTTGCTACTCCGATACTTTTTCAAGAATAGCTACTTTAGTTGAGTCTAGCTTGAGATACTAGCCTCTGGAATCCCTTCGAACCAAGACTGTGCTTTTTTTGTCAGCATGGACTGGAAAGTGTTCTTACTTAACATGGTCTAGGTACTAAAACATTTCCATGTAGGAAACATATTCATCTATATGTTGTAATGGTTCCCCCGTGCCATCATATTTTGTCTCCACGTGTGGAGCTTTGAATCCTTGGGGCATCCGAGCACTCCTAATGCTATGGACAAATGGCGAAGGCTTAAATAGTTCCACACTGCTCTATATCTCTTGATTTCCATTTCTCTTCGGATTGGCTGGGGGGGTTGCTCTCCTCAGTGGAGTCTGGGCTACCCCTCAAACATTGCTACCTATCTTTTAGATCAGGCTTTGTCGAATGGGTATCCTTTCCCCAAGACTTCTCAAAGAGCTCTCCTACTCTTCAGGACCAGTCTCTTGTTTGTGACCTTGTGATATGGCGACTCAATTGAGCTTGTCTTGTTGGACATAACCCCTTCCACTATTTAGGGTTTCCCAGAGATAGGCCACAAGATGGACTCTCTCCCCCCCTGTGATCTTTCCTATGCTCAGCCTGTCTCCTGACCTTCTTCATCAGGCCGAGGGATGCTCCTTGCTTCTGAAGGTGGGGGCTGCTCAGGCTGTGCATGACCCCCTTGAACTTGACGCTGTTGCATCTCCCTCAGGGATGGTGTAGGAGAGCGACCTGTTGACATATAGTCTCCCCTACCCGAGAGTCCTTCTAAGGCAGCCACCATGCTTTCAAAGTCATTAGCTGGGACAATCACTCGACTTCCCCCAGATCTCTATGGTCTAGGGTTGTCGCCATTGTCAGTCTAGACAATGTGTCCACATCTAGGCCTTGCTTGCTCGGGTAGAGGGTTCATATGGACCCTCCGGGATGGTCCAGACTGTGTCAGTCTTAGCTACTCCTGTTGATTAACTGGCCTTAGATCGTTATTATTGCTCTCCATTAGGGACGGGTCTTCCGGCACTACTTAATCAGTGCATATTTGCATATTGCCAGGTGGTCTGCGACGGTGTGGCAGTTGAAAACACGTTGGTTGTGATTGAGTCATCACGATTCTTGGTTTTTTTTATAGGGAAGAAAGCTAGGTTTTTAGAATGTGTTCTTGCCATAGACAGCGCTGGAAGTGATGGAGCTCGGAAGTAGCCTCCGGGTCACCCCAAACCACAATAACGTCTGTGATCACAACCTAAGATGAAAGGGAACAGGTCACCGGAGTGGGCTGTTGCCCGAGGAAGAGGTCTAATGCCTAAGTCAGTATTCTAGAGAGTAATCTTGTGTAATTAACTCCAAAAATACTGCCCTTGTCCATAGACTATTTGTAATTCGATTACATATTAAAAATGATGCTAGTTACCTCTTTGAACAAGGTTCTTTCATTACGTGACAGTAGGAAATTAGGATAACTGTGAGATCATATCGTATTCCGCCAATTGCTCCTAGTATCGTGGAGTTTCCCTAGGTTTAGATGTCTTGCCTTTCACTTCTCCATTCAAGAGCAACAAGCTAGTAAACAACCTTTGGACCAACTTCAAAACCTACCCGTGGACGTCGAAGGTTTCTACTATCTCTTCTGGGAGGTCGTGCGAAGTGATCAAAGACTCTGGGAGGGTGTTAGGAGTTACGTAGAGTCGGTCGCAGGATGGAAGATGTATGAGATGGATTGGAGCTCATCGGGTTGAAGACCAGGAGGTCGACGGTAGGAGATTGCTGCCCACCTTTCCTCTTTGACTTGTGATTTTGACTTTCAGGTATAGAGGACAGGGCTTTGAGCCATTTGGGTTGACTTTTTCGGGTCGTGCCCATTTCTCCCATCACTCTCATTTTCTTTTTCTCTCTCATTTTTGTCAATGGGAACGTCTTCTTTCACATCATGGGACTCTACTCAATCATATTTCACTTGTATATGTTGAGCTTCCAATTCAACAAGTGCCACATGTTCATTTTCTCCCATAACTTCACATGAGAACTATTGAACTTGCTCATTTCCAACAATTTTTTGAAGACCCACTTCCCCTTTAATTTCATTGGTAATTAAGGTGTCTTCATTTTTAGGCTTCAAGAGCTCCCATGTTGGGTAATAAGAAGTTTTATACCCATATTCATTGTCCATAGTTGATGAAGAGGTGACATGACATGAGCTTTCATAAAATCTTCCATTTGACAACTTCCAGTTCCCCAAGTCTCTTTCAACTTGGATAGCCATTTGTACTATTTCCTCAAGGTCAACACAAAAGTGTGGTTCTACGCTTTCTTTAATCCCCTTGCTTAACCCTTTGAGAAATATAGCCATTGAAGCTTCTCTATCCTTTTTAATGTTAGTTCCCTTCATGGCTAACTCCATTTGTTTCAAATAGTCCCCAACACTCTTGGAACCTTGAGTAGTGGCTATGGATCTATCCCTCCTTGGCCTCTCCTCAACTTCAAATTCATAATAGTCATCATCTTCATTATACCTCCTAAGCTCATGTCTCCTTCTAGAGTGATTCACTTGTGATCTCCTTCTTCCAACTCCTCCACAGGGCATATACTCCTTAGAAGAACTAGAGTTCAAGTGCCTCCTTCATGTTGTTTGAGATTTCACATGTCATTCACTAAATTCTTTCCATGAAAGTGTTCCAACAAGTCTTCATGTGATTCTTTTCAATATATAATGAAGAAGATGCTCCTCTTGTCATGTTGTATCAGTAGAAGAAAACACAAAAAATATTGAATTTCTATATGTCCTCATCAATCACTAGTGTTTGTCACTCAATTTGGCTTTTTCTCACTTAATTGAGCTCACCACTTAAATCCGTTCTCCACTCTAGCTCCTCTTTTAAGTTCCTAAACAACTCACAAGAACAATGCAAATCACTTAGGCAAGAATACCAAATGATACACATAATCCAATCAATTGATGATCATCAAACAAGAACCAAGAGAACAGAGTTTCAAAGAAATAATTCCAATCAATTCAATGCAAATGAACAAACACTTGGGATCCAAAGAAATTTTCAGAGAGACATTTTATCAAACACCTTGAGGACAAAGATTGTGATCTCAAATTTTGATATGTATCTCAATATTTCAAAGCCGTTGATCTCAAATAAGCACAAACAATAGGCAATTCAATCCCAATTCATCAGCAATTCAACCTCTACCCAACAATAGTTCAATAGCTCAAGATATTTCAATTTGAATTCAACAAATCCAAAGATTTTTCACTCTTTTTTTGGCACTTTTGTGCAGAATATTTCGATGCTCTTTTTTTTATATAGCTTTTGATCTTTCTTTTTTTTGAGTTTTTTCTTTTGTTTTTGGCCTTAGGCTTAATTCCCACAATCACATACAAATCACAAGAGAAGGACTAAGATAAATGTAAAGAAGAAAACATAAATCACACGAGAGCATAAGATTTCAAAGAAAAAGTTATCATCTTAACACTTAAAACAAGAAAGAGATAGGCAAACCTTTGATGAAAACCTAGCTCTACCAAAATATGATGTGATTTCATGAGGGTTGAAGGTTCATACATTCAAAGATATCAATCCAAGAAGAAAAGATAGGACTCATCAAAGGTTCAAGGGAGATTAGATTGACCTTTGTTGGTAATTCAACAACAACCAATCTCTTGATTTGGTAGTGATGACGGGCATGACCCGGAAGACTCGACCTCAACAGGCATGGCCTGGACAAAGTTGACCCAAATGGGCACAAGGCGCCAAAATTCAATACCTGAAAGTTAGACTCACAAAGTCAATGAGGAACGGTGGGTAGCGACATGCTACCACCGACCTCCTAGGTCATCGACCTATTAAATGAGCTCAGGAGAGGTCTGGTCGAACCACGACCTTCGATGCGGTAAAGCTCCAATCCGTCCATGCCGTGACCAATTGCACCAGACTCCTGACATCCCTCATGAGACTCTGACCAATCGACACGACCTCCCAGAAAAGATAGTCGAGACCTTCGACGACCACAGACAAGTCTCCAAGTTGGTGTAAAGGCCGGTTAGCAAGCTCGTAGCTCTCGACATAGACATGAATAGTAAGATATTCAAACCAAGGGAAACTCCATGATTCCAGGAGCAATTGGCCGGATCTGATATCATCTCACAATTATCCTAATTGCCTACTATCACGTAATAGAAAAGCCCTAATCAAAGAGGTAACTTACATCATCTTAATATATGAAAAGTGATAATTAGTCTACGGACACGGACAATTTTTTGGGCTATTAATTACACAAGATTAGTCTCTTAGAATACTAACTTAGGCATCTGAGCTCTTCCCCGAGCAACAGCCCACTCCGGTGATGATGTAGAGCTAGCTAGTGCATCTCTAGATGTTTCGGTTGGACCAATGTCTTCGGTCCAACTGTCAGTTCAGCAGAAGCCTCCATCAACAACCACTCTACAATGATCCGAGTGGTTGAAGAAAGGGACGTGATTATGAAATGCTTCTTTGTTTGTTTAGTTCGAGCAGGATAGGTTTTATTTTATGGGGGATAATTTTGTAATTTGTATCATGTCATAACCCTAGGTTTTAATACTTTTCTTACTTGTTTTTTTTTTTTTGGGCTGGGGGGGTGCAAATCCTTTTGTGATTCAATAAAGAATTCTTGAATTTCTCTAGGAGCATTGTTAAATTTTGTTTCTAAATTTCTTCTACTTGTGACAACTTTCAAGTGAAGTCAAATTGTAGGAGAAGCATAATTTTGTTTCAGTTAATTGTCGAAAAAAAATTCCAAGAATTCGCTCTTTGGTCGAATTTCCCAAAGAGTTCGAATAACAATAAACCAAAAGATCCACCACCGAAACAGCAAAATCACCCATCCATTCTGTTGAATTACTTCAGTTGGTATCAGAGCTAAGATCCACCATGTTAGGAGGGATTATAGATCCGACTGTGGCTGCGATTTTGGAAAAATTGAGCAGGGGCAGAGAATCGCAAGAAATTAAAATTGATGAGCGTGACCAAACCATGGAGCAAATCCTGGAAAACCAGAATCAACAGATTTCAACCCCGAACCTTACGATGCAATAATTGGTAGTGAACAGACGACTTGCACAACACGAACCCACGGGAAAGCCAGAGGAACAAGGGGCTGATGTTGAAGAGCAGAACGAATTGCCACCAAGGGAACAACCACCTAGGTTTTTCCCTAGGGGTGGAAGAGGCTGGGGCTATCAACCTCCCAGGCATTTGGATCGCGAGCCATATACACATCGATGGGATGCAAGGTTCAAGCTTGAGGTTCCTAAATTTACTGGCAGCGGAAGAGTTTCTGGATTAGATGAGTATTATGGAAGATTTATCTTTGTTGAAAGAAGTTCCTGCCGATAACAAAATGGGGGGTTGGTTCCAATACGGTTTAAGGATAAACCTGCAGCTTGGTGGCAATCCTACTGATATCAACGATATTTCGATGGACTCCCCGACCTGGATGATTGGGCCGAATTGAAAATGGAGATGCCAAAGGAATTTTTTCCTTTCAACTATCGACAAACACTATTTCAGAACTTGTAGAGCTTGACACAGGGTGTAAAGAGTGAGAGGAATACACCCTGGAGTTCTATCGGATGGTGGCTAGGAACCAGCTCCATGAGACGCAATAGCAGCTTATAGCACGTTACTTGCATGGTCTTCGTCCTACAATTCAGGAACCAAGTATTGTGACCCTTCTTGAATAGTTTTGATGTGGTTTATTTTGACGACATACTGGTGTATAGTCGAACAAAGGATGAACACTTACAACACTTGTGGATGATTCTGACAACGCTACGAGAGCATAGAATATATGCCAACCATAAGAAGTGTATCTGGTTAACGAATAGTCTCATCTTCCTTAGGTATGTAGTTTCGGCGCAAGGAATTTGTCCTAACGAAATGAAAGTTCAGGCTGCCCGAGAATATCCAATACTGTGTAGTGCTACGGAGGTTAGGTCATTTCATGGGTTGGCTAGTTTCTACCGGTGGTTCATTAAAGATTTCAGTGTAATCAAGGCTCCTTTAACGAACAACGCGAGGTAGTTTGTGCGGATAGAAGAAGCGCAACAGGCATTTGAGGAGATTAAAGATAAACTTACCAGTGCTGGCATTGCCAAACTTTGAGAAGGTCTTCGAGGTGGATTGTGATGCTTAAAAGCTGGGAATTGGGGCTATTGGGAGCCAGGAAGGGAGGCCTGTTGCGTATTTCGGTGAGAAGCTAGGTGGAGCTAAACTGCAATATTTGGTTTATGATACTGAATTTTATACTATTGTTCGAGCACTTCAACATTGGTAGCACTATCGGATTCAACGGGAGTTAGTGCTTTATTTGGATTATCAAGCCTTGGAGTTTCTTCAAGGACAGCACAAGCTTAATGATCGACATGCTAAGTGGGTTGCTTTGCTACAGGAATTTACTTTCACCCTAAAGCATAAATCGGTCGTGATGAATAGAGTTGTTGATGCTTGAGGACTTGCGGTGTGATGCTGATTTCAGGGAGGTGGTGCATGAGGTGGAGCAACAACATCGGAGTGATTTCGTGCTCCATGATAGGTATCTCTTCCGATTTAATTTTTTATGTATACTTGATATATCATTGCTCCTTTTGATTGTCCAGGAATTGCATGCACAAGGTCACTTTAGCAAGGATAAAACTACGGGGTTGATTAAGGAGCAGTTTTATTGGCCTGGCATCGACAAAAGTGCCCAGAATTTTTTAAAGAGATGCCAAATTTGCCAGGTATCAAAAGGGGGCAGTAGCAACCAAGGGGTATATACTCCATTGCAGATACCAGACGAACCTTGGACAGATGTGTTTGTATTGGGCTTGCCTCGGACATGGTGTGGATTTGATAGCATATTGGTTGTGGTAGACCGTTTCAATAAAATGGCGGCGTTTATTACATGTAAGTCGACTATGGATACTAGCCAAATAGCTGACTTATATTTTGGAGAGGTTGTCAGATGGTTTAGCCTTTCTCGGACGATTTTGTCTGATAGGGACACTTAGTTCATGAGCCATTTTTAGAGTGAACTTTGGAAGAAATTGGAGATGGCGCTGAACTTCAGTAGTCCTTATCATCCTCAGACAGATGGTCAAATCGAAGTGGCAAATCGAAAGTTGGGTAATATGCTCCGGGCACAGGTCAAGCCTTTTGGCACTTGGGATTGTCTTCTTCCAAAGATTGAGTTTGAGTTCAATTGCTCGGTTAATCGGTCTACTTAGTACTCGGCATTTTAGATTGTATTCAATATTAATCCACGGAGTCCTCTTGATCTTGCCATTCCGGACGTTGGTACTACTTCCAAGAAGGTTGAAGACCGATTAGTTGATTTGCATTCTATTCATGTTTCGATTAAATCCAACTTGGAGCGTGCCTATCCTAGTTACAAAGAATATCCAGATCAGACTCATTAGTATGGGCAATTCAAGGTTGGTGATTTCGTATGGGTGACATTACCCAAGGAACGGTTTCCATTGGGTACGTATCATAAGCTTAAAGATCGAAAGATCAGTCCTTGTTAGATCTTGGAGAAGTTGGGAGCAAATGCTTATCGACTCGAGCTGCCGGATGATTTTTGCATTTCTAACGTTTTTAATGTACAACATTTATCCCGATTTCATAGAGACAAGATAAGTTTGAGGAAAAACTTTTCGGAAGAAGGGGAGTCTGACGCAGAGCTAGCTGGTGCATCTCTAGATGTTTTGGTTGGACCAATGAATTTGGTCCAACCGTTGGTTCAGTAGAAGATTCCATCAACAACCACTTTATAGCGATCCGAATGATTGAAGAAAAGGACGTTATTGTGAAATATGTTTCTTTGTTTGTTTCGGTTTGTTTGGTTTGAGCAGGATAGGTTTTATTTTATGGGGGATAATTTTGTAATTTGTATTATGTCATAACAATAGGTTTTAATACTTTTCTTGCAAATTTTTTTTTTGGGGGGGGGGGGGCGGGGGCGGGAGAATCCTTTTGTTATTCAATATTGAATTCTCGAATTTCTCTAAGAGCATTATCGAATTTTATTTATGAATTTCTTCTACTTGTGACAACTTTTGAGTTAAGTCAGATTGCAGGAGAAGCATAATTTTGTTTCAGTTAATTATTGAAACAAAATTCCAAGAATTCACTCTTTGGTCAAATTTCCCAAAGAGTTTGAATAACCTTAAACCTAAATACCTAAAACCGAAATAGCAGAATCACCCATCCATACTTCCAAATTGTGTCAGGTGACCTGCTTGCATTCTTCTTAGGTTGTGACCATTGACGCCATCATGGTTTTGGGATGACCAAGAAGCTACTCTTGAGCTCCATCACTTCTAGAGCGGTCGGTGGGAACACGAACATTCTAAAAAGCCTAGCTTTTTTGTGTACAGAAAAATAAATAAGCCTGATGACTCAATCACAACCAACATGAGTTCAGCCGCCACGGTGAGGAGACCACCCGGCAGAGTGCAATTGGAAACAGTGCCAGAAGGCCCACCCATAGTTCAGTACACTAACCATAATCCAGAGCAGGTCATCGACCAAGAACAACCAAGGCCATCATGGTCTGGAAAATCCCGGAGGGCCCAAATGAACCCTCTGCCTGAGCAAGGATGGTCTGAGCAGAGACAACCTGATTAGAACTACAATTGCAATGATCCCAGACCACAGAGATTAAGGAGGAGTCAGGTGTCCATCCCAGAGGACTTCCTTGAATGCATGGTGGCAACTTTAGAGGGAATTTTAGGCAGACAACACTAAATGTTAATAGGATGTACTCCTGCACCCTCTCAAAGAGACCTGCAGCCTGATCAACCTCTACCTTCAAAAACAAGGAATGATGACCTATGGCCCGATGAGGAAGGTCGGGAAATAGGTTGTACACATTAGAGGTCACGGAGAGGAGATTCCCTCCTTTGACTGACCTCAGAGAAACCCTAAGCAATGGAAAGGGTTATTTCCTATGAGACAGGGTCAATCGAGTCACCATATCATGAGGTCAGAGACAAGATACTGGTCCTGAAGAACAGGGGTGCTTTCTAAGAACTCCTCTTGGAGAAAGGATACCCCCTCGACGAAGCCTAATCGAGAAGATGGGCAACAATGCTCGAGGGGTAGCCCCCAATCCACTGAGGAGAATGACTCCCCCAGCCAATCAAGAGAGAAACGGAGATCAAGAGGTATAGAGTATCATGGACCTTTTAGGGCCCTCGCCATTTATCCACAATATCAGGATTACTCGGATGCCGCCAAGGTTTAAAGCCCCACAAGTGGAGACAAAACATCACAGTACAAGAGAACAACACATAGATGAATATGTGTCCTATATAGAGATGTTCGAATACACTGACCATGTCAAATGTCACGCTTTTCGGTCCACATTGACCAAAAAAGCACAATCTTGGTTCAAAGGCATTCCAGAAGCAAGTATCTCGAGCTGGACACATCTAAAGGAGCTGTTTCTGAAAAATTATCAGAGCAATAAGAGATGCTCTTCAACAGCAAAAAAAGTGTTGAGGGAGCACGCGAAGTTACTACAATCGCTTCAATAATGAGGCAGTAGAGATCGAGCAAAAGAATGACGCTATCTGTATCACTACCTTCAAGCAAGGATTGCAAGAGGTGTATGTAGCCCTCAGACTGCCAACTGAACAGGTGAAAACCATCAAGAAGTTGCAAACATTCCTTGAAAAATTGATAAAGGCTGAAGAAACAATAGTCCAGAAGAAGATTCCTGGTTTTTCCTCAGCTACTGACAAAGACAACAAAAGGAGTCCAGAAAGCCCTCAGACCTTGAAAAGAGACAAGATTTACCCTCACTCGAAGGGAGGATCCTCAGACAAGAAAAAAAAGACCATACCAGACTTGGTGACCACTCCCCTCACAACCTCAGAAGCAAAAATATTGGAGAAGAAGGATCTCCTTAAGTAGCCAAGACCTCTCAAAACAACTTTGGCCAAGTAAGACCCACCAAATTCTGCCATTACCACAAGGATCATGGTCACCTCACGGATCACTGCTTCGACCTCAAACGCGAAGATTAAGAGGTTAGTAAAAGAGTTCCACTTGCAAAAGTTCTTGGCAAGGAATATAAGCCCCGCAAATCCGCCTCCAGCAGCTCCACACAATTAGCAACCTCCTATCAGCGAGATAAATGCTATAGAGAGAAGGTCGAAACGAGCTCAGGGAGAAGATTCAGAACCAGTGACGGTGTCACTCCAAATTGGGGACTTCCTGGTGCACAAGATGCTAGTTGGCACCGAGAAGGCAATAAATGTCTTATATAAAAGGGCATTTGATCACATGGGGATTCACAAAAGCTCGCTGATATGCTTAGACACTGCCCTGACCTGCTTCAACAGTAGCACGACCTATGCGAATGGGAATCTATGAGTTCCAGCTACAATCTACGTGGATGGTAGGGGGGTCACCGAGGTCGTGGATTGGTTGGTGGTCGATGCCCCTGGAACCTATAACACAATCTTGGGAAGAATGGAGGCATGGACTTGAAAGTAGAGATTTCTTTGCTGAACTGTTGCATGAAGATCCAGGTCAAAGGAGACTGGCATTACAGCTTCTACACCAAAACATAGACTGAATGGTGTTTCTCTAATAGCTTTCCTGGGTATGGTTCTGTTAGCCCATAGGATGCTTGGAATTTCTTCTAGCACTGAAAGTTTTCAACCTTCCTTCTCCAGCTTAGTAAGCCTTTTCTTTGGACCTTCCAGAATGGTTCTGTTAGTAACCTCAGCCAATCCGTTCGCTTGAGGATGAGCTACGGAGTTTCTATATTCAAGTTTTCACAGAGAGTCTTGAATGGATAACCTACAAACTGCCTTCCATTGTCTGATATTATAGCTCGGGGAACCCTGAACCTGCATATAATATTCCTCCATTCGAAGGATTGTACCTTTAGTGAGGAAATTATTGCCATTGGTTCTTTTTCAATCCATCTGGTAAGGTATTCTACAACCATAATTACAAATTAAACACCCCCCACTCCTTTTGGGAAGGGTCTTAAAATGTCGATACCCTAAATATCGAATGGAACCGATGTGCTGATTTATTGATACTTGGCTAGAGTCACATGTGACTTATTTCCATGCAATTGACAGCTCATACACTTTTGTATGACCTTTTTGATATCTGTGATCATCGAAGGCTAATAATAACCCATCCTCAATATCTTCTTTGCAATGATTTTTGCTCCTGTGTGATCCACATATTCCACTATGTACTTCTTTAGTGACATATTCTCCTTCTCCCTTGCTCAGGCATTTGAGCAATGGCCATGTATACGACCTTCTATACATTTTGACATCTCCTCTTAAGACATAGCGAGGTGACCATTTACATATTTAGCGAGCTTCTTTGGCATCTTTGGGAAGGTAGCCATCTTTAAGGAATTTGTAAATAGGATATCTTCAGTCTTCCTATTCCACTATAACAAAGTTTTCCTCCTGATTTATGCTTCGAGAATATAGTTGTTCGACCAATAGCTCGGTTTTGGTTCCCACAAGCTCCCGGTAGAGCTTAGATAGTGTGTTAGCCACTGAATTTTGCTCTCTAGGTATTTTCTCAATAAGGAAATACTCAAGTTTGATGCTATATCTCTTACTTATTTGAGATATTTAACCATGTTTTCTTCCCTAGCTTCGTATTCTCCAGCGACCAGGCTAGTTATAACTTGTGAATTGGTTTTGGCATGCAATTTTTGCACTTTTAGAGTTCTTATGGCTCTTAGACCTTCTAGGAAACCTTCATATTCGAATTCATTATTTGAAGTTGGAAAGTTGCATTTCATAGAGTAAGGGATTCTCACTCCCTTAGGGCAGATCAATACAATTCCCACACCTAAATTTTCCTTCTTAGTGGAACAATCAGTGTACATGTTCCATATGTTAATTTTACAAGTGTTTGCAAGATGGTGTGATTCTTGAATTATGGTTGGAATTTCAACATCCATCTATCCCAACCCAAGGTCACTCATAATCTGAAATTTTGCCCAAGACTTCAACAAAAGATTCAAACCAGTGACTAGTGACCATGATTGTCTTCCAATATGATCTATTAGTTTGGATTTCTTCAACCCAAATCAATTACCCTAGCCAAGTATTGATAAATCCTAAAGTTTTACTAAGAACCCGAGAAGAGCCTTAGTGAACTCTCGGTCAAGGAACCATTTGAATCCATTTGGAATTCAATCAAATTTCTGAAAAGCGTTTGTCAAGTTAATTGTTCTAATGCAATACAAATGATGGACTAATTATAGGCTCAGCCCCAAACATGAGTAGGGACTTAATTAGGCCTCTTAAGCTAGCTTAAAACATAAATATAGCAGCTAACAATAAGTGGAAAAGTCCAACTAAAGTGAAGATAACTAGGCTGCCAAAAACAGTGGATAAAAACCGAAAATTCTGGCAGTTTTTCACCAACTGTCCAGCTCGTCCAGCCACACTTCCAAGGTACCAAATGGCTTGATTTCTTGCTTAATCACTCCTCCTTGATGTCCTCTATCATCCATATGTTGAACTCTTTCCTTGGTTCAGCCTCCATTGATGGTTGTGCTTCAAACAAAGTTGTAAAGTCAAGCATTTCTTCTCTTCCTTGCATAAATGTGATTGATGCTTTTCTTAACTTATTTGCTCTAGCTCTTGTGATAGGACCAGCAGGTATGATATGCATTGGATCTCCATCATTCCCCCTCAGCTCAAAATAATTCGTCCTCGAATCGGCTTCATCTACATCAAAAGGAGAAAGATCATTAACACTGAATGTTGATCTTACATTATACTTACCTTGGAGATCCACTTTGTATGCATTGTCATTGATCTTTTCTATGACTTGAAATGTTCCATCACCTCTTGGTTCAAGTTTGTTCTTTCGAAATTGAGGAACTCTTTCCTTTCTCAAATGAATCCATACCCAATCATCAGCATTGAAATTCATATCCTTCCTTCCTTTGTTTTGTTGTTTGGCATATCTTTGTGATTGTAATTGGATGTTTTCCCTTGCTTTGGCATGCAGCTTTTTAATCATTTCAGCTTTCCTTTTGCCATCTAAGTTATGTAT
>JAOXNR010053480.1:0-45624 GCA_028571225.1 Parsonsia alboflavescens
TAAAAAAATTAGGAAGAAAACAATAAAAAAATAAAACAAGTTTCTAAATAAAATTCTATCTAATAAAAGAAGTAAAAATTATTGAACAATCCTGATCTTGCTCGTCTACTAGTACTGCGTCACCCGAGTATCTATGCCAACAAATCTAATGGAAAGGATGGTGGCTGCACTGGAGGGAATCTCAGGCAGAAGACAATACATTTCTACTGGGCGTACTCTAACGCCTTCTCGAAGAGAAGTGCCACCACCCTGGAACCAAATTAGGCATACTCAACTGGATAGGTTTCAGCCTTCAGACGCCAGGACTGACCCCCGACACAATGACGCAGGTTGAGGAGTGGGTCGGCTAGAACAAAGGTCACAAGGAGCAAGAACTTTACCTGTGACCGACCTCAAGGAGACCCTCAATAATCAAAGGGGGTATGACCTCAGAGACACTCTCAATAGAGCTGCCATCTCTAGAAGTTAATGATAGGATTCAACCCCTGAAGAGCGAGGAATCTGGCTACGAACTCCACCTTGGGTAAGGATACCACCTCATCGTAGCCTGATCGAAATGACTTGCGAAAACACTCGAGAGTTAGCCCCCAACCCACTGAGGAGAGTAGCTTCCTCATCCAATCAGGAGAGACAAAACACCGTGGATTTAACCGAGCCGTTGTCGTTTGTCCACAGCATCCGAACAGCCAGGATGCCTTCAGGCTTCAAAGCACCACAGCTGGAAAAAAAATATGATGGTACCGGGGAGCCACATCAACACATTAACAACTACGTCTCCTATATGGAGATGTTTGAACACCCTGAACAAGTCAAATGCAGAGCCTTTTGGTCCATGCTAACTAAAAAGGCTCAATGATGGTTGAAAGGAATCTATGAGGCAAGCATCTCAAGCTTGTTGTAGCTGAAATAGTTGTTTCTGAAAAACTACCAGCGCAGCACGAGATGGGAGAAAGACATCAACGACCACTTTCTCATCAACCAAAAGGTTGATGAGAGCACCTGGAGCTATTACAATTGTTTCAACGACGAAGCAGTGGAGATCAAGGAAAAGAATGATGCCATCTATATCACTACATTCATGCAGGGGTTGTGAGGGGGGTACATTGCCCTCAGATTGGCCGAGAAGTCGGTAAAAAACAATTAAGGAGCTGCAAACGCTCCTGGAAAAGGTGATCAAGGCTGAAGAAACCACAGTTCAAAAGAAGATCCCGGGATTAACCTCAGCCATAGACAAAGATGGCAAAGGACATCCAAAGAGTCCTCAAAAAACAAAGCCAGATAGAAAAGATCCCCACCCCAAGGGAGGAATCTCAGACAAAAGAAGGAAAACCATCCCCGACCTTATACTCACGCCACTTAAGACATCACGGGCTGAGGTCATGATGGTCATGGAAAAGAAAGGCCTTCTCAAGCCACCTAAGCCCCTCAAGAGTCTTACCGCCAAGAGAGACCAAGCAAAGTTATGCCACTACCATAAGCATCATGGCCATCTCACGGAGGATTGCTTTGACCTCAAACGTGAGATTGAGAGGCATGTAAAAGAAGGTCACCTACAAGATTTCCTAGCCAAAAATGTAGGGTCTACGAACCCACCACCAGCGGCCCAGCAAAATCGAAGGGCCCCAGTCGGTAAAATAAATGCCATAGAGAGGAAATCAAAGCGAGCTCGAACGGCAGATTCAGAGCCCTTAACAGTGTCACTCCAGGTTGGTGACTTCCTAATGAGGAAAATCCTTGTAGACACCGGAAGTGCAGTCAATGTCCTCTATCCCAAGGTCTTCAATCAAATGGGGATCAACAAAAGCTTGCTGCAGAAATCAGACACTGCACTGACCAATTTAAACGACAATACGACCTATACCGACGGAATCCTAAGAGTCCCAACCACAATTAGAGTGGATGGCAAGGAAGTAACCGAGATGATGGATTGGATGGTCGTAGATGCCCCAGGGACTTACAATGCCATACTTGGTTGTAGGGGGGTCATGGACCTAAAAGCAGAGATCTCCCTGCTTAGCTACAGCATGAGAATCCAGGCCGAAGAGGTTTGGATTACCCTTGAAGGAGATAGGCAAAAGGCTGTAGAGTGTTACCTAGTTGAGGGTAATAAAGAAAGCTCCCTGTAGCTCAAACCAGAGGAGTGCATTGACCTCCCTAAAAAGGATGACCACTTTAGAATTCAAGCAGCGGGAAAGGGAGAGAAAGTATTACTTAATCCTAAATTCCCTGAGAAAGGGATCAAAATTAGAGCTCCTGCCCCTAAAGATTAAAATTAAGTTGGTAGATTCCCTCAAAGAAAATCTGGAAGTCTTCGCCTAGCAACCCAACGACCTTGATGGAGTCGACCATACCATTGTAGAACATAAGGTCGGGCTCAAGCCGAGGTTCAAGCTGGTGAAGTAGAAGAAAAGGACCTTTGCCCTAGAGCACAACGAGGTCATATTAAAGGAAGTCCAAGCTCTTCTTGATGCTAGGATTCTGGAAGAGGTAGTGTACCCAAAATAGCTGGCCAATCCTGTGGTGGTACCAAAGAAGGAGGGGACATGGAGTAAGTATGTAGACTTCACCACCTTGAACAAATTTTGCCATAAAGACTCCTATCCCCTTCCCAACATTGACTAAATGGTAGACTCCACAGCCGGGTACCAATGGCTATGTTTCCTCGACGCATACAATGGGTACCACCAGATTCCAATGGACCTTGAAGACATGGAAAAGACCTCCTTCATCACAGAGGTCGGGACTTATTGTTACACCAAGATGGTTTGAAAAACGCGGGGCAGAATTTCAGCAAGTGATGCACAAAATCTTCAGTAAGTAGCTTATGCGAAATATCGAGGTTTACGTGGATGACATAGTGATCAAATCCAAGACTATAGAAGATTTCATAGTAGACATCCGGGAAAATTCCAAACCCTGAAGACTGCTCACATGAAGCTCAACCAAGAGAAATGTACCTTCAAAGTCTCTATAGGAAAGTTCCTAGGCTTCATGATCTCAGAGCGAGGCATTGATGCCAACGCAAACAAGATCAAGGCTCTGCTGGATATGGAACAACCTAGAAACCTCAAAGAACTACAGAGCCTAAAATGGCGGCTTTAGGACGTTTTATTAGCAAAATGGCAGAAAAAGGAGAAAGATTCTATGATGCCATAAAAAAGCCAAAGGACTTCCAGTGGACTGAGAGCTATCAGGAAGCATTCATCAAGCTGAAGGACTTTCTAGGTAAACCTCGAGAACTTGTCTCCCCAAGATCAGGAGAAGAAATCTATATTTACCTGACTGTGACTAAAAAGGCAGTAAGTTCGGTATTGATAGTAGAAAGGTCAGGTCAACAATTTCCTATTTATTATGTTCGCCATTTACTCCAAGGTCCGGAGACCAGATACACGGACCTCGAGAAGTTTCTATACCTCATCATTATCATTTCAAGGAAATTAAAGTCGTATTTTGAAGCTTATTTGATAAGAGTCCTAACAAATTTACCTCTGAAACAAGCTCTGGCAAAGCCTGAACTCTCAAGCAGGATGCTGAAGTGGTCCCTTGAGCTCTCTAGGTACCAGATTCAATTTGAGCAAGGGAAGGCTCTCAAGGCTCGGGCCCTTTCAGACTCCGTAGAAGAATGTACCAGCGCACCACTGCAGCCGATAGACACTTGTGAAAGCAATATCTGGACTACGTTCACACATGGGTCTATAGAGAAGGAAAATTCAGGGGCGAGGACTGTACTGATCAGCCCTGAGGGTGAGAATCCCTTACTCTGTGAAGTACAACTTCCCAACCTCGAACAATGAATCTGAGTATGATGCTCTCTTAGCAGGCCTAAGACTTATAAGGGCTCTCAAAGTGCAAAAATTGCACACCAAAATAGTTCACAAATTGTAGCTAGCCAACTAGCTGGACAATACAAAGCTAGAGAAGACAACATGGTCAAGTATCTCAAAAAAGTAAGAGACATCATATCGAAGCTTGACTACTTTCTCATTGAACAAATTCCCAAAGAACAAAACTCAGAAGCGGACATTCTATCCAGAGTCTGCAAAGAAATAGCTGGAACTAATGCTAAGCTGCTTGTGGAACAACTACTCTCCCCCAGCATTAATCAAGATGAAAGTCTAGTCATAAAGGATCAAGCAGACTGGAGATAATCAATCTTCAGATTCCTTAGACATGGAGACCTCATTAAGGACCCAAAAAAAGCTCACCGAGTGCGAAGATGGGTACCTCTCTATATCTTGATTGGGGACGACAAGGTATACCGAAAGTCATACACATGACCACTACTCAAGTGTTTGAGTCCAGGGGAAAGTACATATGTATTTGACGAGGTACATAGTGGCATATGCGGCTCTCATATAGGAGCGAAGATTGTCGCGAAGAAATTTCTACGCACGGGGTATTATTGGCCTGCAATGGTTGCAGACTTTGAGGTGGCCATACAGAAATGCAACAGTTGCCAACTGCATAGGAACAAATCACATCTTCCACCAGTGAAATACGAGCCAATCAATGCCTCAGTACCATTTCACATATGGGGAATTGACATCCTCAGACCTTTCACAAACGGAGTGGGGGGTGCGAAATTAATCATAGTCGTTTTGGAGTATTTCACCAGATGGGTTGATGCAAAACTCGTGACAGTGATCTCATCTCAAAAGGTTCAGTTCTTTGTATGGAGGGACATTGTATGCAGATTTTGGATCCCACAAGCCATCATTTCAGACCATGGCCGACAGTTTATTGGCGATCCATTCAAGACCTTCTCCAAGAACCTCTATATTGAGCAAAGACTGAAGTCTGTAGTTTACCCACAAGCTAACGGGATAACAGAGGTTACAAATTGAACGATCCTAGAAGGACTAAAAATGAGACTCACTGAGCTCGAGAAAGATGGTCGTAATGCAGATTGGCCAAACGAGATCCACAGCATATTGTGGGCATACATGACCACACCCAGAAAAGCTATAGGAGAAACACCATTTAGTCTATGCTTTGGGACAGAAGTAATAATGCCAATTGAGGTTGGGAACATCTTTAAGACTGACCGAGTACAACTTAACCATAAACGAGTTGGAAAGAAGAGCAAAGTTCGACCTCCTTGAAGAAGTAAAAAACAAGGCAATAGAAGCGAATAGGACATACAAGAGGCAGGTAACAAATGTTTTCAACAAGCGAGTGAAGGAAGGACACTTCACAGTTGGAGAAAAAGTCCATAAAAGGTCACATGTCGGCAAACAAGGTCAATTGATCAAGCTGCAAGAAGGCTGGGAGGAACCCTACCTAGTCCAAGAAGTCCACAAATGAGGGAACTACAAACTAGTTGATCTTGATGGGAGACAACTCTTGAGACCTTGGAATGCCTGTCACTTAAAAAGTTTTATGCCTAAGGGTCATCTGAAACACGAAAGACCTCTTGGACCTACTGGTCACATCCAGCTACAACCTCAGTGTGATTTAAAGCTAAGTTCTCCTAAAGTTTATACAGTCATTACGCTTGTATTAATCCAAATTACCATCATGGCAGTTCAATTATGCTGGCATGCAATTGTTGAAAAGCTACGTGTATGAAGAGCAGAAATATTGCTTGAAGTAGAGACAGAAAAATGCCAAGTAGCTCATAAAGACAATGAATAAAGCAGAAGGCCACAAACAGGCCTCTGCGAAGTATTCAGTACATCGAAAGAACAAAGAGTAATAAGAATATCAAAATGGGAGATTTAGGGCAGTCTTGGGAGTGATATCACAGAATTATTTTCAAGCCGGGCACTGCACTAGAGGGGCATCATCTATGTCTTCCTCCTTTTCTACTGGGATACTAGTAGGAATGAGGCTGCCAGAAGGAGTTGGGGTCGAAGTACTTGTCGAGCAAGCCAGCAGCATGATCAGACCGGAAGCAACTAAGATCAAATGAAGAGATTTGAAAAAGGTCAAATGCCTCCCCAAAGAAGGCATTCAAAAGATGGGAAAACATTTTCGCAAAGTAGTTTGAGCTCGGAAGAATGGCCACACGAGAGGCCATAGCCTAGGGAGTGATGTCAAGAACTGCCTCATCAGCAACGGCCCCCACGACCTCTTTCCTCCCCTTAGAAAGTGCTTCCCCAGCTTCACTGACCTTGGCCAAAGATTCTGCGACGACCATCTCTTCAGGGGAAGCCGCCTCCTAGTGCTCTTTTTCCCAGGGGAGGGAAGCAACCAATCCGGGGCTGTAAAGACTAGAATCAGTTTCAAGATTGGTTTTCAGCCCAGGATTGAGCTTCCTATGTTTGTCCATGATCCCAGTATACTGAGACACCAGCTGGGGTCCCAGCAAGGACTGCATGAACTCCTGGAAAGCAGGGACCTCCACTAGCTTCTCCATGGAAAGGAAGCCCTCCTCGTCGCAGACCCCTTGCAAGTCCTCCAGCCTAGCCTCAAGCTCATTGTTGCTCGGCCATTTTCTTTTCATCCATAACCAGCGCCTTCGATAAATTCTCACTGGTAGTGGCCTCAGCAATGTTCCTCTCGTTTGCAACGAGGAGTTTTTTGGAAGACTCAAGTGAGGCATATATTTCGACAACTTTCCCCTCCAGTTGAGCCTTGGCCCCTTGAAGCTCTTCTACTAAGGAGGCAAACTCCCGGTCTTTGGAAGCTCTCTCCGCTTGCCTCCTCAGTAGCTCACCAAGGACCACATGACCCTGCAAAGGAAGGAAGGAGTAAATCAATAGACTAGGTCATTGACAGATAAAGGCAGACTGAGGTCTCCAAAAGCAACTTACTCCAGCATAGAAGAAGACACAAGAATTCGATCAACACAAAGAGCTCTTCCTACCAAAAGAAGGTATTCCCATAGACATCCTATGGGAAGGGAGGTCATGCTCTGCCGGTTGTCCTAACTCGACAAAACAGAGGAAGGCTTCAGGCCAAACTGGTGCGGACCCCATTATGGGCTTGCTAGAATTAATTAGACCCAAAAGAAAATCCCTATGTTCAGCTTGGTCAACAGACAATTTGGGAAGGTAATTGAAAAGGGTACGATTTAAATTCCAATCCGGGTAATTTTCAATCCTAAGAGAATGGTCTGGGAGACAAGCAAAAAAAAGAAAAGAAAAAAAAAAAAAAAGGTTTCCACTCCCCTACAGATTACTGGAAGGGGCTAACTAACTTATGGCAAGGGACAAACTGGAGATATCCTGTGCCACCCTTAGACGCAGAAGAGACACCAATTTTGAAAAAGCGTCTAAAAAGTTCTAGAGAAACCAGAACTCTATAAAGGTGGCAAGTGGCTATGAAGGCAGCCACTATCCAAAATTAATTGGGCACAAGTTGGGACAAATGAAATTACCAAAAATAGGCAATATCGAAGAACAAAGGTGAATGTGTAGGATCAAAATGCCTCCCCTAAGATTAGCACTATAGAGGACAATGTGTTTGTCACGCTTGTTGAAAGCACATTCATGTCCCTCACCAGCTCTGATCATGTCCTTATCCAAACCTAACTCACCACATAGCTAGAAGACAAGACTAGGGCTTAGGATAAAAGAGGTAAGATAAGCCTCTGTGTCAGAAAGCTCAAAGGTCTCGATTTTCACCAGAGGAGCACTATCCAGCATGGGGGGAAGATAAGAAACATCATTCTCTGAACCTACAGAAGAAGAAGAGGGTGCGGATCCCCCGGCCCCAGAAGAAGACGAAATAGACACAGTCGACATAAAAAGAGAGATATCATCTTTTGCCAAAAAAGAGAGGGAACTCACTCGGTACAGCCTTGAGGGGAGAAGAAAAAGTCCAGAAGAGGCAGAACACTTATGTTGGAGACAAAAGAGAAACAGTAAGAAAAAGTCTGATAAGAAGAGGAGGTTAAGAATATCCTTAAGATTTGGAAGAATTTGAATTTGGATCAAACAAGGAACCCCGGGACCTTCAAAGCAGGTTAGATCACCCTGACTCAAGGCGAGTAGATGATTCAGGAACCTAACCCGCCCTAGCTCTTCCTTAGGAAACAAAAGAGGAAAAAAACGCCGCGTTTTCCTTAGAAATGTGATGCAGGTCGGAGCTGCTAAAACCCAAACCATTCACTCTTCAAAGATCCTCTCATAGATTTGATAGCAGATGCCTCCTCCTTACTGACTGATATCTCCCTCTTGGCCAACTTCTCCTTTTTGGATTTAACACGCTAGTCCATAGCTCCAGCGGGCACTCTCCTAACAACACTTCTGGATGGACTCATCTTGAGGAGAATGCTGAGATTCTTTAGAGGATTCTTCTTTAGTAGTGTTCTCTGAATTCTCTAATAGTGATCTCTCGTCAAGCTCCCAGAAACAAAGGAATGGGCCATTTCACAAGACAGCAGTTGCGAGAAAACGATGTTGTTTTACTGAGAGCCATGGCCTCAAGGTGGTAATCATTAAAATACCCGAAGATCAATCTCCCAAAAACAATTGCAAGAAAACTTGTCCCAAAGATCGCAACTTAGAGATGATAATACCTAAAAGCTCGATAGAAGACTTGGAGATGGTAGCTTTTAATACTTGAAAATCAGACCTGCGGCCTCAAGGTGGTAATTTCTAATACCTGAAGGGATTGTCCCCAGCCTCAAGATGGTGATCCTCGACGCCTAAAGGCCAGACTTGCAACCTATAGACAGTGATCTAGAATACCCAAAGGTCATGTTGGCAAGTCCTGAGGTGTGAATGGGCAAAGACTTTCAACCACTGCCCTCATGGGTCAAGGACCCCGATCACTGACCTCCAAATTAGCGTGACAGAGACTCACAAGACCACGAGCTGCGACATTGTGAATTCCAGCCTTGCTCATGTACCTTTCATGCCGTGACTAGGTGTGCACGACTCTACTCGAAGCCGAAAAATTATAAAGCCAGCTTGTAGCTCTCAACTAGAGACACGAATGAAAAGGTACCCAAGAAGGTTGCTACTGCAAGGAATCAGCAGACCCAATAGTAACAATGGCTTGAAGATGGTAATTTGGGCACCAGCGACCAGGGAGCTCACTGGGCCTAAAGGGGGGTAATGATGGGTGAAACTAAACGGACAAGATTCCGATTATAAGGTCAAACCAAATGAGCCAGAGGGCCTCATACCTTCAATACCTGAAAGTCAAACTCACAGAGTCAAGGAGGATGTGTGGGCAAGCACCACCCCCGACCTCCTAGGTCATAGGCCTAGAGGTCACCAACCTCCTAAATGAGCTCGGGCAAAGGTCTTGCCAGACCTCAACTTCTATCTAGCAAGCTCCGGTTTGAATCATAAATCTTCCATGCCGTGACCACTGGTGGGCGACTCCTAGTCGCTCCAAGGAGCCAAGGATCACTCGACCCGACCTCAGCAGAAGAGATGTTCGAGTTTCTCAATGTCCATGGGGAGGTCGCGAAATTGGTCTAAAGGTTGGCTAATGAGCTCGCAGCTCTCATAGAGACTTGAATGGTAAGATCTCTAGTCATAGAGAAACTCCGAGATCCTAGGAGCAACTGGCGGGATGTGATTAAACCCTACCATTATCCTGATTACCTACGGCGATGTAAAGGAGAACCGAATTCCAGGATGTAATAGATGATTCTTCTGATTACTTAAACAAAAATATCCAGTCAATCTGGAGAAAAAAAGAAAAACTCTTTTGCTTTCTTGAGAACAATCCTTACCGGAAAACTTTCTCAGAATACTTAGGCATCGGAGCTCTTCCCCGGGCGAAAGCCCACTCCGATGACTTATCTTCTCAGGCTGCTGACAACGGAGTTCCATCTGGATCTATGGGGTGATCCGGCCCATCACTTTTGGACCCTATCATTTAGATTACCATCTACAATTGGATCTGATGTTATATTAACAATATTCTCCGCTTTGATAGGTTCTACTGGGTTCACCGATGGCAAGGATGTTTCAAGAGTAGGGGTCTGTGGCTTCATTTTTTTTATCTGTTGTGTCTCCTCTTCTTCAATTTTCCTATCAAGATTGTCCATAAAATAATCTTGTTTCTCGATCTCATGAGTCTCATTGTTAGGTTTATCTTGTTGAGCACGTTTCATCCACCATGTCTTAGGTCTAGAAGGCATGGGCTTTGCATAACTATTTGGTTTTGATGGATTGTCTTGATTAGATCACTTCTAGTTTAATCTGCAATCGCCTATGCCGTAGCCAATCTTGTGGCATGTTTTACAATATCCGAGAAGATCCTCTAAAATTATCAATTTCCGTTGATTAATCTAAGTCATGTTGGGAAGAGTTTTCAAGAGGAATACTTCAACACAAATTTTAGCAAGACTCAGATGTGTTAGAGATGCGATTGCTTCATCCAATTTCAGAAGCACGCCGACAACTGATGCTAATAAAAAAGGATTTCTTAATGAAAAAATTATATCGACAATACCAGCAATGAAATCCATGTAGCCACCAAGGATGGCTTTGCATATATGGGAAATTTCTGCGTCCACTTAAAGATGCACTTGGGAACTCTTCGTAGTGTTCAGATCCCCTTCAGCCAATCTAAATGGACTTGAGAGTTGGGAATTTCTTCGTTAGATAGGAAAAAAGCGGGTTCACCTTTAAAGGAATCAATTTTCTTAATAGGATCTGACGTAGATATAGTAGCCGTAGAAGAGAATGTGTAGGAGAAAGATTTTCTCCCCCAGGATAACCCAACTGTTGGGGGTGGATCCTCGGCCGGCAGCGTAGAAGCCGCCATGAAGAGTTAGAAGGTGTATAGAATTCTAGAGACAGAAGAAAAAACAGCCAGGTTGACAAGCCCCCCTCGATGAATAGTTGAATCTTCCTCGATTCAAAATTGAATTTCTCATTATAACTTTATAAATAATTTACAAGTGGATATGACTTTCATAAAGCTACTACTTCATCTTTATCAGAGATGTAATTTAGTGATAGGATATTTGGCTTAGTATTGATAAATTCTTAAATTAAGGAGGTATTTAAAAACAGATTTAAAATATTATTTATTTTAGAAACTAAAATATTTAACTACTAGCAACTAAAATTAAACATAGGATATTTAAATTAAGTGGAAGAGAGTAATTACTTCTCCATTCTTAAGTAAATATCTTTTAAGGATTTGCACGTCAACTAAGAATTTTTAGGGAATTTTGAGTATGAGCTGATAAAATTACCGTTTCTCTTTCTTTATAATTGTTGTGTTTTGGGGACACTTTTAATATAGAAGTATTAATTATCCTTGGTTGTTTTGAAAGCTAAGTAAAGATAAAATTGGAAAACACTCAATTAATAAGTCATAAAAAGAAAAAGGCGTAAACGAAAGAAAGAGTGTGTGAAATTAATTTCTTTTTTTTACTTAAAATGACAGGGAATAATAAGATGAGTAGAATATCCAAAAAGTTCCACAAAACCGTCAGGTGCTAAAATTATAGTCAGCCCTGAGGGGAGAATTTGGATGCAGAAGGGCAAGTTTTCTTATCCCACTGACTGAATATTTGAACATTTGAACACGTCTTTGTCAAGCGATGGTGGAGTCTGCGAAGGCTAGACATTGCATTATTATATTCAAGAAGAAGAATATGCTTATAAAACTAAAACACCACTTCATCATATAAAACAGATTCTTGATGATGATCATTGTAGAATTATTTCTTCCTTTTCGGCTGAATTGAGACAAATAATAATAATAATTTCAAAGTTCAAATGTAAAAACACCAATTAAACACGCAATATTGAAAATAATACCATTTGGTGGAAGAAAGTGAAGAATATAATAATTATTGTACTTCTTATGATAATCAAAAAAAGCACAAATGGGAGAGTTCTTGATTCTTTGAATTGTATCATCAATTCATCATATCACTTTTCTTAGTGGTTTTGTGGATTTGGATGATGCTCACAAGAAACCCCAATATAATTTCACACTAAATATCAAAACACAATCGGGGGAATTCCCACATGGAAGATTTGATGAAAGAATAATACTCCATAAGTAGCCTAATCTATATAAAGATAAAAGATTCAATGGAAAATGATGGTGTAACAGATTAATTAAAACCGGATTACTAAAGATTGGAAACCAAACTTAAGATACTATGAAATAACAAACATCATTAATAAGATCAATATATAAATATTATCACTTATACCATGCAAACATTTATGGCTTTGTGTTTTTCCTTTTCTTTTCAGAAAAGTAATAAAATATAATATAATGATAATTGATCTTAAGTTATTAATTGTAGTGAAATATAAATATAATATAAGTATAATATTAGTTTATTTAACAGATAAAATAAAAAAATCAATATATTATAATAAATTTACAAAAAAAAAAAATGTTATATTAAGGGGATTTTAGAAAAAGGGGGAAAAACTCTTTTATCATCCCAAATATTATTAAATCAACTAAGTATACTAAAAGTTTTTTTTTTTTTTTACGGGGATAAATATTAAAATTTTCATTCTATTGAATAATTAAAAATTAAATTTTCCTAATTGTTATATGTATTATTAATTATTAAATAAATAAGTATAAAAGACAAACCTTGAGCTTAGGCCTCTAAAGAGATAAAGAAAAAATATCAAGTTATACTTATTATTTGTAAAAATTCAATTTTAAAGATTTTCAAGAATCAAAGATTTTATATATACATATAGATATGTATATATAATATTTAGAAAATTAAATGATTTAAATCTCTAAAAAATAAATTATAACCATAGGATTAATTAAATTACTTAAAAATAAAATAACCTTCACATAAATTAAATGAGTAAAATTTTCATACATGAGCTTCAAAAATATAAGAATCCTAATAGAATTAAATAATCACTTAAATTTAATTTAAGTCTAACTTTTGGAAAATATTTATAGTAAAGCTATTAAAAAAACATTTATATTTTAGAAGACCTTCTTTTTTTTCTATAAATTTATGTGTAGAATTACTTTAAATCTATTTAAATCAAAGAATAGCATAATATATATTATTTTATGAGGTGTAGAATATGGTGTAGAAGAAGGGAATAAAAAATCTGAAGCCTAATATTTATTTACAACCAAGCATATATTAAAAAATTGAAACCATTGATTTTGTTAACTTT
This sequence comes from Parsonsia alboflavescens, assembly GCA_028571225.1. Classification (NCBI taxonomy): domain Eukaryota; kingdom Viridiplantae; phylum Streptophyta; class Magnoliopsida; order Gentianales; family Apocynaceae; genus Parsonsia; species Parsonsia alboflavescens. The sequence continues at coordinate 13,041 of JAOXNR010053480.1, forward strand.
CAATTAAGATTAGATAAAACTCTACATTATTAATTATTTTAAAAAAATTATAAGCTTGCATAGTAGTAGACTTAACATACAATATAATTTGAAAAAATTTATAATAAACCATAATATATGTATATATATTTATATATATATATATATATATAACATTTGCTCAGTCATTATTTATAAGTCATCAACCATCGTTTTATAAAATTAAAAAATTCTTTTTTCCTAAAATACCCTTTATGCAAAATTTGAATGGAGAAGAGAATTTTGGAAAGAGAGAGATATGGATAACTCAGACACAAGTAACAAGGAAAAAATTCAGTCAACTACCTAATAAACTAATCATAATGACTTATAATTAGTGATAATAAAAGTTAGCTCTACTAACTTATAAATAGTGATGGAGGAAGTATGAATTTAATTAATTGGTTTTTCTAAAAAGTAATCGAAAATTATACATGGTCGTTCTCATTTTTTAATTTTAGACAAAATTTATTTGGAATGGATGGTGGGTGGAACTTTAAATTATTTTTTCTTAACTACGTTTTTATTTTTAATTTTATTATTTCAAACTTTATACAATTATTTTCAATGTGTACTGTGTAATATGTAGGTTGTTATCCCGGTTTAAATCTAAAATTAATTCTTAAAGAATTATATTGAAAAAGAAATTCTATTGTAACTTCTATATATTTGCTTAAGTTAACCTAGACTTTCTACAATAACTCAAACCCATTCATATTAAAACAAGATTATTAGTTTTTGTTTGAACAGGTTTCATTATATCTGAATTGTTAAGTTTTCTTACACATTTTGTATTAAAAAAGGATAAGCTATTTTGATTTTTTAAAAAAAATAAAAAATTGTTTGGAAAAAGTATGGATTTCATGTCAAAGAATTATACCAAAAAAAGTTTATAAATTTTATTTTAAAACATCCATATATATGTATAAATATATATATATATATATATATATATATATATAAACTAAGTAATGACAGTCTTTTAACCCATCTGTCCCCCTTAATTTTTTTTCTTCACATACTATGATCTCTCATCATATTATAGTTATTTGTTTTGATTTAAACCGTTAGTCTCCAACAAGTCACAAAGTGAAACTAATTACATGACCGGAACTTCACTAATTAAAAAGGGCAAAATTATCAAATCTTGCTTTCCGCCTAAAACCCAACCCCTAGTCCAATAATAATAATTGCCTTGAAATTAACATCAAAAGTGAAAAAGGAAAGCAGAGCGCCATAACAGGCTACAGTCAAGGGTTCTATCAGGAGAACTTTTAGGATGTTTTGAAGCAGTTATACAACAGTATGAAAAATAAAACCTGAAATTGGTATTTATAATGCCAGAATATAGTATTCTTTTTTTCCTTTGTGAGCAAGAAGGCAGGACATGGCATATTTACCAATTTAAATTTGTCTTGTGCTAGTCACATGACCAATTCCACCATATAAATTACTAGATAATGATAGTTTGGATCAAAATATTATTCCACCATATAAATTACTAGATAATGATAGTTTGGATCAAAATATTTTCCCAAAATTTAGTGAGGGGTCACAGCAGTTGGGGAAAAAAAACATATGGAATCAAAAAATAATTTGACAAGAAATAAGGGACCAAATGGGCAAAAAACCAAAACATTAATATTGGAATTTTCACATATTTCATAATTATTAGGTTTCCACACATGCATTCTTTTACCTTGAAAATAAAATATCTTTATTTCAATTTCAAATGTTAATTTGAATATTTTACAAATATCTCGAAAATATTTGAACTAAAAAAAATTAATTCTAAAAGATTTTATATAAAAAAAAATGTACTAATTAAGTTCCATCTCATCGACAATATTTTTTTCACTCCAAATTAGTACGGGCAAGTTGGAGTACAACAAAATTATTAAGCTTTGTCAAGCATTGTTTTGATTTCAAATATTCTATTACATATTTGTATTTTATCAACAAAAAATTGATAAATGTTGCTAAAAAACACATATCATTTTTTTTTAATTACTGTGACAGGAAGTGCAATACAAATTATGTAATAAAAAATTCAGGGCCCATTTTTCTTTATAGTAAAAGATAATGTAACTTTTTTTCCCAAAACATTAATTGATACATTTATGAATTTATTTCTAAAAGGTTTATATGGTTAAGAAAAGGTCCATGAACTTAATACCTAATATATGTAGGGAAAAATGTTTTCTAATTTACTTCAAAGTATTTTAGTATGTAGAAAAATTAACTAAGATATATTTATGTTTGTAGGCTTGATCATATCACAAGTAATTTCAAAAAATTTGTGTGGAAAAGAAATCATGGATTTAATTTCAAAATATTTACATAAAAAATTAAATATGTAATTATTCTTATAAAAATAATAAGTATAAAGCAATAAGAGTTTGAGAAAATGTAAAGAAAGGAATGATTCTTATTAATCTGAATTGAATTTCAAAAATGAGAACCCTCATGTGTGTGTGTATATATATACATATATAAAAGGCATTATGAATAGTCACTTCCAAAACTACAAAGAGTCATAAACATTCAATACATAAATGACTTGATATTTTTCATTACATGTACGAATGGCTTCATATCACTTCACGTCCTGTGTTTATGACTTTGTGCCTCTTCTTTGTTCTTGGTTCAATGTGGAACTATGTATAATATACTTAGCAATGAACATTCACTATTTAGCTACCTAACTGAATAATATACAACACTCCCGCTTAATTCTTTATTCATAAGATATGTCTTTCGATATGGGGTACAACATATGTCATGGACTTGTACCTTTTATCATGAAAAACCCAATTTGGGACAAAAACATGATAAGAGGGAAAAAAAGAGTACTGCTCATGTCTTACTCCCCTTGAATTATGCTACCATCTATGTCCTGCAGTCGACATAAACCAATTTTTTTATCAATAACTCAAACATCGACAAAGGAAAAGCTTTTGTAAATAAATCTGCCAAGTTGTTACATGATTGGATTTGTTAGACTTTAATCTACCCTTTCGCACATAACTCATGAGTGAAGAATGACGGGTGATATATGTTTTGTTCGATCTCCTTTGATGTAACCATTTTTCAAATGTGCAATGTATGCTACATTATCTTCATATAAGATTATGCCATCCTTGGTTAATGTATCAAGACCACACGAACACCTTATATATTGATCCATAGAACGTAACCGAACACTTCTCAGCTTCCTTGATAGATTGCAATAATTTATGCATGGTTTGCTGATGTTGCAACTAAGCTCTCCTCAATAGATCTCCAAGAGATTGTTGTTCCACTATAGTGAATATGTAACCAGTTTCGGAACCTGTTTTTCGTGGGTTTGATAAGTATCCAACATCAGTGTACCTAATCAATCTCGAATTATTAGTAGTTGTAAAATACAACCCCATATCTATTATCCCTTGAAGATAACGAAATATATGTTTAATTTTGTTCCAATGTCTTCTAGTCAGGTATAAGTTAAATTGCCGGAAGACTCACAACAAAGGCTATATCCGATGGTGTGTTATTAGCCAAATATAATAATGCACCAATTGCACTGAGATAAGGCAATTCAGGGCCAAAAATCTCTTCATGTCTTTCACAAGGACAAAATGGATCTTTATTAACATCCAGAGATCTTACCACCATTTGTGTACTCAATAGATGAGCTTTGTTCATATAAAATTTCTTGAGTATCATCTCAATGTAACATTCTTGATGGACAAGCATTCCACTTCATGCATGAGCAAGTTGAAGGACAAGACACAACTTGGTTTTCCCAAGTACCATCATCTCAAACTCACTTTTCATGCATGTTATTGTCTTAGATAATTCGTCATGAGTCCCTATGAGGTTTATATAGTCTACATATACAACAAGAATTACAAATTATGTGCCATTCATTATATTGACTACACAAGGGCAAACAGAAGCATTAATATAACCATTACTCAATAGATACTCACTAAGCATTGATACCACATTGTCTAGACCATTTTAATCCATATATTAACCAATTCAATCTAGTCTCACTGCATTTGGCAACTTGAATCCATCAAGGATTTTAATATAGATGTCATGATCAAAGGATCTATATAAATAGGTCTTGACAACATCCATCAATTGCATATCAAGCTTTTCTATAGCCAGACGTTTAATATAATGAAAAGTAGTTGCATCCACCACGGGAGAATATGTCTTATCATAATCAATTCCACTATGTTGGGTAGAGCTTTGTGTGACCAGTCAGGCTTTACAACGAACCACTTCATTTTGTTCATTTCTTTTTCACACAAAGACCCATTGAAACCTAACAATGGTAATGTCAACCGGAGTTTGAACCATTTGTCTAAAAGCTTTTCATTTTTCCAACGAACTATTTCAGCTTGAATGGTTTCTTTCCATTTCGGCCAATTTTCCCTAAACATGCAGGCCTCAATCAATGTAGGTTCTTGAACTTTATCATCATATATGATATTATGTGCAATTTTATAATTAAAGTTTGTGTCGACACTTACTTTCTATCGTGCATATCTTTTTCTATCAAGACATAGTTCATAGAGATTTCATCATTTTCTTTGTGCTTATTCACAATGTCATTGTGCTCATTCACAATGTTTCCAGGTACTTAATTATCATCTTTAACGTGAATTGCATCTAGGACTTATTCAAAAAGTGATATACCCTCAACTCCACTTAATTTAGGAATATTTGCTCCCTTTCTCCTTTTGGGGTTCTTATCTTTAGTACTAACAGGCTTGCCACATTTCGGACATAATCCACTGGCTTGTCCGATAGGGACATCAATTTTAACGGTATCATTAACAGTTGGAATATAAGACTTTGTTACTCGCTTGAGGTTGTATATTCCTTTGGCAAACAATTTGCAAGTTCTTGCAAGTGAATGATTCTCTAAACATCATGTTCAGTTTCATTAGTTCAAAGATCAAAATGAGTCAAGAAGGGAACACTCAAACTAACCTCTTGATTTTGATTTCCATACTGCCTTTTCAATTCTCCCGATAACGTTGGGAACATTGCTTCATCAAAATGACAATCAATAAATAGTGCAATGAATTGATCTCCTATCATTGGCTCAATATATATATATTTAATAATTGATGGAGATTCATAGTTGAAGTATATCCCCATGATCTCATTTGCTGACCCATTTTCGTCTGTTGTGGTGGAGCAATTGGTATATAAACGGCATATCCAAATGTACGAAGATGGAATATATTTGTTCCTTTCCCTGAACCACTTGCATTGGAGAGAAAGTATTATTGCCGATAGGCCTAATTCTTACTAACGTTGCTGCATGTAAAACGATATGTCCCCAAGCCCTTATGGCAAATTACTTCTAAAAAGTAAAGGTCGTGCTGTCAGTTATATTCTTTTAATAAACGATTCAACTATTCAATTTTAGGTATGCATATAAGGTACAAGATTATCTACCCTAACACCCACTGATAAGCAATACTTATCAAAAGCCTTTTAGGTAAATTCTCAAGCATTATCAAGGCGTATGCTTTTGATTACGTGGTCCGGAAAATGAGCTCTCAACTTTATTATTTGCATCAATAGCCATGGAAATGCTAAATTTCTTGAGGAGAACAAGCATACATGTGACCACTTTGTAAAGGCGTTAATGCATTTCGCTCACCCAAATTTAAGGGCTTTACATCCGCAGTTTGAGGTCCACAATAACCATGTGGCTATTTGAACTCAACAAGGCCTCTTTGTGCTTGAAATTTATGTGAAAAGGATAGATTATAGCAGGTCAAAAAAAAAAAAATACAATATAGGCAGTAGACTAGATGGTGAGAAGAGGACATCATCTTCACAATTAATTGATAGGAATATTTTCCAAGGTTCGTCTCCATTGAAATTCTGGGTTAGCCTAATCATTTGATTCGATGACCACAGTACATCTCAAAAAATAGTGGATGTCCCAAGAAATTTGAGTTTTAACTAGAAAGTTGTCCTATCTGATATTCCCTCTGGAATGGGGTGCATCAAGATGTAATTAATGACAATGGGCTACTGTGACAAAGGGAAATATACAACATTTTTTTTTTTTTTTTAAGAGCACTGATGTTGCTGACTCTCTTGATAATTAACTTCAGGACCGAAAAATGAGTGTTTAGGATCTATACTGCCACCTTCGTGACCTTGAAATAGACTAAAGAGGAGATTCTCCTCTTTTGCTCTCCGATGCTGAAGTTAGAGAGGAAACAATAGAGAGAGAAATGTGTAATGTAGAGAGATAAAGAACATACCTTCAAATGAGTCTTATTCCTCTATTTATAGTTGTGTTTACAAAGCAATAAGGAAGTAAAATGCTAATTAGCCTCTTTCAACTTGCATTATTATAATAATAAGTAAAGAGTTAATTTAAATTAATTTCATAATTAAGGATATTCTATAAACCATATGCCCTTTTGAAAACTAAATAAAAAATTCCAATGAACTTTTCAAGGTTCGGGCTTAATAAAATTCAATGGTTCAGGAATAAGGACTTTCGTGTGTGTGTGTGTATATAAATAAATATATATATATACACACTCTTGCCCTTTCAAAAAATAAATAAAAGTAATGAGATACCAAACCCAAAGTTATGATGTCACTTGATATGACCATAAAATATTTAAAGTTTCCACTAGGAAGATCAATTGGTCCACATATATCACCTTGTATTCTTTCTAAAAATACTGGGGACTCACTATCAACTTTTGTAGTTGAGCGCCTTGTTATAAACTAATCTTTAGAGCATGAAGCAAAAATAAACTCACTAGACTGAAAAATCTTTTTATTTTCCAGTGGGTGACCAAATGATTTTTCAAGAACTTGGCGCATCATAGTTGAGCCATGGTGACCCAAGAGCTCTTGCTACACCAAGAACTCGTTGGTATGATTTGAGGTTACCAAACTTTGTGCTTCAATTGAATCAATCTGGGTACAATCTAGATGACAAGCATGGTAGCAACGATTGTTTTGTTTTCAACTTGGAATTTATGATACAAAGATACACAATACTTTTGTCTTCCAGCGTTTCTATGATACAAGGATAAAAGGACAATACTTTTATCCTTAGAACTTTATAAATTTCAATGGGACTCAGTCGAATAGAGCATTTTCAATACTTAATCTTGTGCCTCCAAGCAGCGTAATGTATGCTTTTCCCGAGCAATCAATAATTTGTGTACTACCTGAAATAGTGTGCACATATGAGACATTCATTGATAATTCTATAAAATAAATTAAATGACTTAAAATCATTTGGGTGGTTCCATTGTCTACGAGACAGATTTCTTTTCCATATTCCAAATTAGACATATCTTTAAAATAAAATGAAAAATAAATTTAAATTTAAATATATAAAGTAAATTGAAAAAAAAACTAACAATAAATTAATAAATTGTATCTCTTGGTCGATGTCGTAATTGCTATCTACATCATTGTTAGAGCCAACAAGAAAATCTTCCATTTCTAATGAAGCATCCTCGATGAATGGTTCATGATTTTCATTCACAATTGAAGACTTCGAACATGTTCCATGGACAAGATTTTTCTCGGATGCCTTCTCTTCATTCTTCAAACGAATTTGATAGGCATCTACAATGTGCTTTGGCGTCCGGCACGATGCCCTTTCATGTCATATCTATAACATTCATCTTTGCCTTTAAACATTGATTTCTGATCATATACACTATCACCTTTGGTAGCTTGTTTGGTTTTACTTCCAAGGCGCGAGTGTTGCCTATGCTGCCTATATTTCTTGGGTTGCTTGTGTCGCGAGCACAGGCCATAAACTTTCTGAGTGACAACATGTGCTTCTGGTATTAGGGCTACACTAGTAGGCCTTAATTCTTGATTTTTCATAAGCAATTTATTGTTTTGCTCCGCCACGAGTAAGCAGGAAATAAGAGCAGAATATTTCTTGAAACCTTTCTCACAATATTGTTGTTGCAACAATATATTAGATGATTGAAATTCTAAGAATGTCTTCTCAAGCATATCAGAATTGCTAATGTCTTCCCTACATAACTTCAATTGGGAGCTGATTCAATACATATAATAATTATAGGCACTTATAGACTAAAAATATTGCAGCCTTAAATGAATCCATTCATAACAATCCTTTGGAAGAATGACGCAGAGCTGGTTGCTAATCAAGGCGATTCAGATGCGGGGTAAGTTTTGGTTCCACAATCAGCTCCACGGCGTTCAGAAAGTTTGAAGAAGAGGACGGGAGCTGTTTGAATTTATGTCGGACACAATTCCCGAGACGAGTGAAGCGAGCTCGGATCGGGCTGAAAACTGACTGGGTGACCCGCAACGGCCCAACGAACCAAAATCACAACTATGTTGTGTTGCAAGGGGTTTTTCGACCATCCGGAGTCATTTCGATGGTGTTTTGGGAAATTTTCTGTTTTTAATGGTATTGCTGTAATTTTATAGTTTTTAGTGACAATTTTGTAATTTACTATTTTTCTAGGGGGTTTTTTGCAATTTCTTTACTTTTCCTTTCCAATTAGGGTTAGGTTTTGTTTTCGCTTTCATTTTCGGCTAATTGCTTTAGAGACGGTTTTTGATGAATAAAAGTTGCCTCTTTTCGGCTCTTGCAATTTTTTTGACTACTTCGAAAATTCGTTTTCGCTTGATTTTAATTTTCGTCTTCTAAATACTTGCGTTGAAGTTTGATTAGAAGGAAAATTGGATCAAGTTTTATTTCCATTTCTTATTTTGCAAGTTTCTGAACAAGAACGAATCTTCAGATTCTGTTTCCGACTGCGTCAGTTGGAATCAAAGACCAAATCCGTCCAGAATCCGTTCGTCCAGATCCGTCCATCTAGATCAGTCATTCCGTGCCCCATGGCAGGAGGTAATCTCGAACAGAACATTGCTGCGTTAATCAAAGCAATGCAGCAGGATCGGGAAGAGTCTCGGCGCGACAGGGAAGAGTTGCGAAGGGAGATGCGTCTAGAGAGAGAGAGCCATGAACGCCAGATACGGGATTTGACACAGATGGTGCAGCGGCTGGCGCCAGGTCGACAACCAGAACAGGTCGAAGTTGACGGATTGCAACATGGGTTGGACGAAGATGTTGAAGATGAACCCGAGCTGCCGTTGCGTGAACGGCCTAGGGTTCGGCCGAGGGGAGTGAGGGGCGGCTACCAGCTGCCAAGAGACAACGAATAAGAACCATTCATTCCCCGTTGGGATCTAGGGTTTAAGATGGAGGTTCCGGAATTTTCTGGATTATTGTCGCCTGAAGAATTCTTAGATTGGATGAGGTCCATGGATGAACTTTTTTCGTTGAAGGAGGTTCCGGCGGAAACAAAAGTATCTTTGGTGGCCATGAGGTTCAAGGACGGGGCTGCCGCATGGTGGCAATCTTTCAGATATCAGTATTGGACGATTGGGGGGAATTCAAGAGGGAGAAGCGCAAGGAGTTTCTGCCCTTCAATTACCGGCAGACTATGTTCCAGAATCTTCAGAGCCTAATGCAGGGTTCTCAGAGCATCAAAGAATACACGCTTGAGTTTTACCGGATGGTGGCGAGGAATCAATTGCGCGAAACTCAGGAACAGCTCGTGGCATGATATCTCCATGGGCTACGACCTGCTATTCAGGATGCTTTACAGGTCCATACCTTTAACACTATCACGGATGCGCAGACAAAGGCACAAGTTGTGGAGAAGAGTCTAGCGAGGGCCAACTGCAGAAGTGTTGGATTTGGGAGAGGTTTTCCTCCTCCCCGTGTTTCTCCGGCAAGTAGCTCTTCGACAACACGAATGGGTAGCTCTTCAACCCAAAATCAGTTCGAAAGAGGTGGCGTACAAGGGTCAGGTAATGCTCCGAATAAGTCTTCCATCAGTAATAAAGCTAATGTGAAGTGCCACAGATGTCAGCAGCTAGGGCACTATGCGAATGAGTGTCCGAGGATAAGGTCGCAGTTACTGATTCAGGAGGGCACTGAAGAAGAGTCTGAAGAGTATGTTGGTGATGATGTGTTTGAAGAGGAGGATACATGCCATGTCGCACCTAATAATATCAGGAGAGATAGTTTGGTTTTGAGGAGGATTTGTTTAGCCCCCAAAGCCGATGAAGATTGGAAACGAAGAAACTTCTTCACAACCTAGTGCACAATTAAAGGAAAGGTATGTCGTGTGATTATTGATACAGGAAGTTGTGAGAATGTAATCTCACAAACGGCAGTGCAGAAGCTTCAGTTGTAGACAGAACCTCATCCAGTGCCATACCGGTTGGGGTGGTTAAATAATGATAACAAGGTCAGGGTTTCAAAGCGGTGCCGGGTGGAATTCTCGTTTGGACCTCAGTATTCTAGAGCTATCTACTGTGATGTCGTACTGATGATGCCTCACATTTGCTACTCGGCAGGCCATGGCAATACGACAATCATGTGACTTATGATGGATTCTCACACTGTTATACTATCAATCGAGGGCCAAAGAAAGTGGTACTTCAGCCCATGCAAGAAGGAATGGTTGACAGTAAGAAGATAATTATCTGCTTGCCACGGAAGGAATTCGAAGAAGAGGTAACTGAGTCCGAATTTTGTTTTGCTTTAGTTGTGACTGACTTGTTGACATCAGACAGCAGTGGGGCTGAGTTGGAGATTCTAGAACAAGTTTAAAAGTTGTTGACTGAATTTGCAAACTTGTTGCTGGAAGAGTTACCAGCTGGGTTGCCTCTGTTGAGAGATATCCAGCATCAGATAGATCTAATGCCGGGATCTATCCTCCCGAACAAAGCACATCACCGAATGTCACCACAGCAGCATGAGGAGCTGAAGCGACAAGTTACCGAGTTACTTGATAGAGGATTTATCTGGAAGAGCATCAGTCCTTGTGTAGTGCCTGCTTTGTTGTTACTAAAGAAGGATGGCACATAGAGGATGTGCGTGGACAGTCGTGCCATCAATCGTATTACGATCAAGTATCGGTTTCCAATTCCACGATTAGATGACATGTTGGACTATCTCAGTGGAGCGACAATCTATTCAAAGATAGACTTTAAAAGTGGTTACCATCAACTCTGAATCAAACCTGGAGATGAGTGGAAGACGGCTTTCAAGATGAAGGATGGGCTCCTCGAGTGGCTGGTCATGCCTTTCGATCTCTCGAATGCACCCAGCACATTCATGATGGTCATGAATCAGGTACTACGTCCTTTCCTCAATGATTTTGTGGTAGTTTACTTTGATGATATAATTGTGTATAGTCGGGAGAGGGAAGAACATCTGCAACACCTATGGCTAATTTTAGCTACCTTGCAAGATCACAGTTTGTTTGCCAATCGGAAGAAATGCAGTTGGATGGTCGACAAGATTGTATTTTTAGGGAATGTGGTTTCAGCAAGTGGAATTCAGCCGGACGATGCTAAGATTCGGATGATCCGTGACTAGCCAGTACCAAAGAGTGCAGTTAAGGTTCGATCCTTTCATGGATTAGCAAGTTTCTATCGGGAGGTTTATCAGGGATTTCAGTGTGTTGTTGGCACCACTGACTGATCTTTACAACGCCAAGGTGTTTGAATGGACAGAGGCGGCTCAAGAGGCATTTGATGTGATAAAGGAAAAGCTGACGAGTGCCCTAGTACTTGCCCTACCGAATTTTGATAAAGTATTCGAAGTAGATTGTGATGCTTCGAAGGTGGGCATAGGAGGGGTTCTAAGCCAGGAGGGATGGCCAGTCGCCTATTTCAGAGAGAAACTTGGAGGGCCAAAGTTGAACTATTCAACTTATGATGTCGAGTTTTATGCCTTAGTCCAAGCTCCTCAACATTGGCGGCATTATTTGATCCAGTGGGAGTTTGTGTTATATTCTGACCACCAGGCTTTGAAGTTTCTTCAGGGACAGCATCGACTTAGTGATAGACGTGCCAATTGGGTATCAGAGCTTCAGGAGTTCACATTCGCCTTGAAACACAAGTCAGGTGTCACGAATAAGGTGGCTGACGCATTAAGTAGACGACGGTCGTTGCTTAACATGATGTGGGTTGTCACCTTGGGTTTTGAGGGACTGAAAGAGCTGCTATGGGATGATGCAGATTTCGGTCCTATTGTGAAGGCCATAGAGCAGCAGGAACGGTTTGACTATGTGCTTCATGATGGCTATCTTTTCCGAGGTAACTGTTTATGTATTCCTGATACATCGTTGAGATTATTGATTGTTCAGGAATTGCACTCGCAAGGGCATTTCGGCAAAGACAAAACAGTCGGCTTGATCAAAGAGAAATTTTACTGGCCAGGAATTGACAAGAGTGCCCAGGATTACGTTAAGCGATGTCAAGTTTGTCAAGTGTCGAAAGGAGGGGGCACTAATCAGGGTCTTTATATGCCTCTACCCATTCCGAAAGAGGCATGGACGGATGTGTCAATGGATTTCGTATTTGGATTGACGAGAACGCAGAAAGGGCTTGACAGTATCATGGTCGTGGTGGATAGGTTCAACAAGATGGCTATCTTCATTCCTTGCAAGAATTCCATGGATGTGAGCAAGATTGCCGACTTGTACTTTGGAGATATGGTGCGGAGATTCGGACTACCGCGGAGTATCCTGTCTGATCAAGATACGAAGTTCATGAACCATTTCTTGGCGGGAGCTTTGCAAGCGCATGGAGACTGCTCTGAAGTTTAGCAATCCATACCATCCACAGACATATGACCAGACGGAAGTGGTTAATCGCACCTTGGGGAACATGTTGAGGGCGCAGGTTAAATCTTTTGGGACTTGGGATTCTGTACTTGCGAAGATTGAGTTTGAATTCAACTCCTCCATGAACAGGTCCACCAAGTTTTCCCCTTTCCAAATTGTTTTGGGGCGAAATCCGAGGGTCCTCTCGACCTTGCTATTCCTGATCATGGTTCGGCTCCAAGGAAGGTGGAGGATCGTCTGGTTGATCTACAGTCCATTCATGCAACTGTCCAGGCAAACTTGGAGGAAGCTTATGCTCAGTTGCATGCAGATTAGACTAGGCGAGATGTCCAGTTTGAGGTAGGTGATTTGGTTTGGGTCTCTTGCTCTAGAGAACGATATCCTGCTAGCGAATATCACAAGCTCAAGGACCAAAGGTTGGACCATGCCAAATCTTGGAAAAACTTGGCCTCAATGCTTATCGAGTCAAGTTACCGGACAAGTTCAGCATCTCCAATATTTTTAATGTGTAGCATCTCACGGCTTTCCATGGAGATAATCCGAGCTTGAGGACAAGCTCCGTTCAGGAAGGGGAGCCTGACACAAAGCTGATTGCTGATCAAGGCAATTCAGATGCGGGGCAAGTTTCGGTTCCACAATCAGCTCCATGGCGTTCAGAATGTTTGAAGAAGAGGACGGGAGCTGTTTGAAACATCAAATTGATGCCGGCATGATTCCCGAGGTGACTGAAACGAGCTCGGATCAAGCTGAAAACTGACTGGGTGACCCGAAATGACCCAACGAACCAAAGTCACTACTTTGCTGTGATGCAAGGCGTTTTTCGGCCATCCGAAGTCGTTTCAATGGTGTTTGGGGTAATTTTCTATTTTCAATGGTATTGTTGTAATTTTATAGTTTTTAAGTGACAGTTTCGTGATTTACTGTTTTTCCAGGGGATTTTTTTGCAATTTCTTTACTTTTCCTTTCCGATTATGGTTAGGTTTTGTTTTGCCTTTAAATTACATTTTCGGCTGATTGTTTTAGCGATAGTTTTTGATGAATTAAAGTTGCCACTTTTCGGCTCCTGCGATTTTTTCGAGTACTTCGAAAATTCGTTTTCGCTTGATTTTAATTTTCGTCTTCTAACTACTTGCATTGAAGTTTGATTAGAAGGAAAATTGGATCAGGTTCATTTCTTGTTTTGCAAGTTTCTGAACAAGAACAAATCTTCAGATTCTGTTTCCGACTGCGTCAAAGAATCATCGTCCTCAAGTGTTCAAAACGATCTTTTAAACATTGCCATAGTTTTGGGGGATTATCAACAATGAGATACTCGAATCTCAGGTTCTCATTTAGATGACGTCCCAACATGATTAAAGCCTTGGCCTTGTGCATATTGGAGGTATTATTTTCCTCAACAGTCGCTTCTTCCAAGCCATCCGTTTGGAGATGTAGCTGCATCCAAGATCCAAGATAAATAGTTCTTACCAATAATATCCAAGGGTGGCAATTCTAAGCTTTCCAGTTTCGTTTCTTGCTTGGCACCATGTGTGTCAGTTTGCAACATCTTAATAAAAATAAAAAAGATAAAATAAAATAAAAAGAGGAGAAATTCACACCCTAACAAAGATAGGACAAAATATGAAATTTTCCTTAGCAACATGGGATAAAATTGATCTTTTTGCACCCATTAGAATGGGCTAGAGTTTCGTGCTGATAACATCTTGTAAAAATAATATCTACTAGGCAATAAGAAATGAGAGAATGTAAAGAAAGGAATGATTCTTATTAATCTGAATTGTATATTTCACAAATGATAACCCTCATATATATATAAATTCTCAAAAGTGATGATTCAGATCAAGGTTTCTCCGATCCCCCATAAAAAGAAAATCAAAATAAGCAAACAGATAAGGAAGCTAAAATTGTAAGCCGCGATCGAATCTAAGGAAGCACTGGTTTATACATTCCTCTTAGTCTCGACTCTATGAATCATTTTTTTCGCTATCTTTTTTCGAGAACACTACTAAAGTTCCAACTAAAAGGTAGAAATGATGATTCAAGAGGCATTTTGAAGAGTCACTTTCAAAACTATAAACAATCGCAAACATTCAATACAAAAACAATTTGGTATCTTTTCATTATTTGTACGAATGGCTTTGTATCACTTCATATCTTATGTGCATGACTTTGTGCCTCTTCGTTACTCTTGGTTCAATATGGGTAGAGATACAATGTATTTAGCAATGAACAATCACTATTTAGCTACCTAACTAAATAATTATACAACAATTATAATATATTTATTAATTGAAGTTTCTTATATACCTTATTTTAATTTATTAAATTTTTTTTATCATTGATGGGAGAAACGGGCATGCCAAAGACAAGTTAACATAAACGGGTAAGATCGAGACAGAAGTCAACCCAAGTGGGTCCAAGGATAGTTGGGCAGCGACTTACTATCACCAACCTCCTAAATGAGCTCGAGAGAGGTACCACCAAATCTCGGACCACGACTTGGTAACTCCCAACTTGCCTTATACATCTTTCATGCCATGACTAGTTGTGCACGACTCATAAAATCTCCAATGAGCCTACTACCACTCGGCGCGACCCCCCCGAAGAGATAGCTGACACCCTCGATGTTTTCAGGCATTTTGGGAAGTTGGTCTAGAGGACAGTTAGCGAGCTCGTAGCTCTCGACAGAGACGTGAATGGCCAGATATCTTAACCAAGGGAAACTCCACGATTCCAGGAGCAGTTGGTGGGATTGAAGGATCTCACAACTATCCTAATTACCTACTATCACGTAATAGCAGAGCCCGAATCAGAGAGGTAATTGATCTCTTTTATATAATCAAATCATACATAGTCTAAGAATAAGGGAACAGTCTCTCTGAGAACTAATTGCACTTGATTACTCTCAGAATACTGACTTAGGCATCAGAGCTCTTCCCTGGGCACAGCCCACCACCGATGACCTTCTCTACTTTCTTCTTAGGTTACAGCCGATTGACGTCATCACCGTTTTGAGGTGACCTAGTGTTCACTTTTGAGCCCTATCACTTCTGGCGCCGTCTGTGGGAAATCAGACTAAAAGCTTAGCCTTCTTTCCTACACGAAATAAATAAAAACCCTGATGACTCAATCACAACTTATATGCATTCAAACACCCCACAAAGGCAGACCACTCGGCAGGACGCAACTTTGCATCGGTGAAATGGTACCTAAAGCCCCGACCCTGGCAAAGAACAATAGCCCTACCTTGGCCACCTGGCAAGAACCACCGCAGCCCTCAAGGTCTAATCCGTCTCGGAGGGACCCAGCAAACCCTCCACTTGTGCAAGAGAGGCCCGAGCAAGGGCACCCTAATACTACGACCAATGGAGATAACCCCAGACCACAGAGATCTAGGAGAACATAGATATCAGTTTCTACGGACCTCCTGGAATAAATGGTGGTAGCCCCGGAGGGGATTTCTAGCAGGGGAGATTACATGTCCACTGGACGTACTCCAATGCCCTCCCGAAGAAACTCACAGCCATCCCAAGGCCAAGCTGAGTGCACCCAACCTGATCTACCTCTGCCTTCAAAAGCCATGAAGGACCTCTGGCTTGGGGAACAAGGTCATTAAATAGGTCAACAGCAAGAACGGTCACAATGGACCAGAACACAACCTACGACTGACCTCAAGGAAACCCTGAACAATGGAAGAGGTTACGAAATCAGAGACAGGCTCAACTAAGTAGCCATGTAACGAAGCCAAAGGCAAGATGCTGGCCCTGAAGAGTATGGGGGCTCGCTAAGAACTCCTTTTGGAGAAAGGATGCCACCTTGACAATGCTTGATCGAAATGACAAGCGATAACCCTTAAGGGGTAGCCCCCGAATCCACTAAGGAGGGCAACTCCCCTAGCCAATCAGGAGTCGCAGAGTAATGTGGACCTAATCGAGCCTTTGTCGTTTGTCCACAGAATTCGAACCACCTAAATGCCCTATGATTTGAAGCCCCACACTTGGAGGTAAAATATGATGGCACAGGTGAACCTCTATAGCACATAGACGAATATGTGTCTTACATGGAGATGTTCGAGTAACCAGACCATGTCAAATGCAGAGCCTTTTGGTCAACATTGACCAAAAAGGCCCAGTCTTGGTTCAAGGGCATTTCAGAACCTAGCATCTCAAGCTGGACACTGCTGAAGAAGCTGTTCTTGAAAATTACCAGAGTAGTACGAGGTGCCAAAAAGATATCAACAACCTCTTCAACATCAAGCAGAAGGTTGGAGAGAGTACATGAAGCTACTATAGTCACTTCAATGATGAAACAGTGGAGATAGAATAGAAAAATGATGCCATATACATCACTGCCTTCAAACAAGGTTCGCAAGGGGGGTACGTAGTCCTCAGGCTGGCCGAGGAGCCAGTAAAAACCATCAAGGTGTTGCAGAAGCTCCTAGAAAATCTTATCAACGCTGAGGAGACATCGGTCAAAAAGAAGATCCCTAGCTATGCTGCAGCCACTGAAAAAAACAATAAAGGGCGACCAAAAAACCCTCAATCCTCAAAGTCTGATAGGAAGGACCTCCACCCAAAAGGGAGGAACTTCAGACAAGAAGAGAAAGATCATATCCAACCAAGTGGCCATTCCTCTTAAGACCTTACGGGATGAAATTTTGGTGGTCATGGAAAAGAGAGTTCTCTTAAGGCCCCCAAGACCTCTCAAGAGTCCAATGGCTAAAAGAGACACAACCAAGTTTTGCCACTACCACAAAGACCACGGTCATCTCGAAGAAGATTGTTTTGACCTGAAGCTCGAGCTTGCGAGGCTAATCAATTAAGGCCACCTGCAAGAGTTCCTGGCAAGGAACCCAGGACCTGCTGATCAACCTCCAGCAGCTCCTCAAAATCAGTGACCTCCGATACATGAAATAAATGGCATCAAGAGGAGGTCAAAGCGTGCTCGAGGAGAAGACTCAGAACCCCTCACAGTATCCCTCTAGATTGGAGATTCAATGGTCTGCAAAATACTGGTCTACACTAGAAATGCCGTGAATGTCCTATACCGAAAGACCTTCGACCAAAGGGGATAGATAAGGGCTTACCGATAAGGTTAGACAAAGCTCAGACCAGCTTCAACGGCAACATGACCTATGCTGATGGGATTCTCTGAGTCCCAACAACAGGCCGTGCGAGTGGCAA
Organism: Parsonsia alboflavescens; assembly: GCA_028571225.1. Lineage (NCBI taxonomy): Eukaryota > Viridiplantae > Streptophyta > Magnoliopsida > Gentianales > Apocynaceae > Parsonsia > Parsonsia alboflavescens. The sequence goes on from JAOXNR010053480.1 coordinate 30,934, forward strand.
GGAGGTCACTGAAGTCATGGATTGGATGGTGGTCAATGCCCCGGAACTTACAATCAATCTTGGGTAGGAAGTGGGTCATGGACCTGAGAGCAAAAATTTCTCTACTAAACTACAACATGAAAATCCAAGTTGGAGACACTTGGATTGTCCTAGAAGGGGACAGACAGCTCACTGCAGAATGTTACATCACTAAAGGAGAATTGCATCGACCACGAGAAGGAGAATTGCATTGAGAGCTCGCCAAAACACGAGAAAGAGAATTGCATCGACCACGAGAAGGAGAATTGCATTGAGAGCTCGCCAAAACACGAGAAGGAGAATTGCATCAACCTCCCAAAATTGAATGATGATTTCAGAATCCAAGTAGCTGGCAGAGGAGAGAAGGTGTTCCTCAACCTTAAATTCCCTGAGATAGGGATAAAAGTGGGAGAGGGATTACCTCCCAAAATCAAAGGGAAACTTGTTGATTCCTTTCAAGAGTATCTGAAGGTCTTTGCTTGGCAAGCTAGTGACCTCGAGGGAGTAGACCAAAAAATTGCTGAACACAAGGTCGAACTCAAACCAGGAGTCAAGCCAATAAAGTAGAAGAATAGAACCTTCGCCCCTAAGCGAAGCGAAGTCATAGCTCGAGAAATCCAAGCTTTTCTTAACTTTGGAATTCTGAAAGAGATAGTATACCCGAAGTGGATAGCCAACCCAATCGTGGTCCCGAAGAAAGAAGGTACATGGAGGATATGTGTGGACTTCAATACACTAAACAAATTTTGCCAAAAAGACTCCTATCCACTTCCAAGTATAGACCAAATGGTGGACTTGATAGCCGGGTATCAGTGGCTTTGCTTCCTAGGTGCATACAAAGGGTACCACCAAATCCCAATGGCAGTGGAAGACATGGAAAAAACCTCGTTCATCATAGAGGTCAGGACCTGCTGCTACACCAAAATGTCCTTCGACATAAAGAACGCAGGAGCAGAATTCCAACGAGCTATGCTTACAGTGTTCAAAAACCAGCTCAGGATTAACATAGAGGTCTACGTGGACGGCATAGTAATCAAGTCCAGGACCTTTGAAGATTTCATTAACGACATTAGGGAGACTTTCCAGACCCTAAAGGCTGCCCACATGAAGCGCAACCAAGAAAAATGCACCTTCGGAGTTTCAACAGGTAAATTCCTAGGCTTCATGATCTCTGGAAGAAGCATTGATGCCAATCCAAACAAGAAACATCAAGAAGGTCCAGAGCCTCCCAGAAACAAGATCAATTCACTGTTGGACATCGAACCGCCCAGAAACATCAAGAAGGTCCAGAGCCTAGCAGAAAAGATGACTGCACTAGGGCACTTCATCAGCAAAATGGTGGACAAGGGAGAATTCTACGATGTCATAAAGAAGCCAAAGGACTTCTAGTGGACCGAGGACTGCCAAGTAGCATTCATCAAGCTAAAGGAATTCCTGGGGCAGCCCCCTCAACTTGTCTCTCCTAGGTCAGGAGAGGAAATCTCTATATCTTACTATAACAGAGAAAGCAGTCAGCTTAATGCGATTGGTAGAAAGGTCAGGACAATAGTTCCCTGTTTATTATGTGAGTCGATTGCTCAGGAGTCCGAAAACTAGATATTCGAACTTCAAAAAATTTTTGTACCTCATTATTATTACCTCGAGGAAATTGAAGTCATATTTTGAAGCTTACCCGATAAGAGTATTAACCAATCTAACACTAAAATAACTCTAGCCAAGCCCGAGCTGTCGGGCAAAAAGATGAAGTGGTCGCTCGAACTCTAGGGATATCAAATTCAATTTGAGCCAAGGAAAGCAATCAAAGCCCAAGCTCTCTAGGACTTTGTAGACGAATGCACAAGAACTCCGCTACAGCTCACAAGCACCTATGAAAGCAACATCTGGACAATGTATACAAATGGTTCAACGGGAAAAGAAAATTCAGGCTCGGGAATAGTATAGATCAACCCTGAGGGAGTGAGAATCCCTTACTCCGTGAAGTACAACTTCCTAACCTCAAATAACGAATCTGAATATGAAGCTCTCTTAGCAGGTTTAAGACTTATAAGAGCTCTTAAAGTGCAGAAATTGTGAGTTAAAACAGATTCGCAAGTCATTGGAGAATACAAAGCTAGAGAGGACAACATGATCAAATATGTCAAAAGAGTAAGGGATATCATGTCCAAGCTTCAGCATTTCTTTATTGAGAAAATACGTAGAGAACAAAATGCAGAGGCAGATGCACTATCCAAAGTTCATCGAAAAATAGCCCGAACTAATGTAGGGCTACTGGTGGAAAAGTTGTACTCTCCAAGCATAAGCTAACAAGATTAGGCAGACTAGAGATATCCAATCTACAAGTTCCTCAAAGATGGCAACCTCCCACAAGACCCAAAAGAAGCTCACCAAGTGTGAAAATGGTCACCTCACTACGTCCCAATAGGAGATGATGAGGTATACAAGAAGTCATATACTTGGCCATTACTCAAATGTCTAAGTCAAGGAAAGGACATTACGTTATTGAAGAGGTACACAGTGGAATATGAGGATCACACGTAGGATCAAAGACCATGGCCAAGAAAATACTACGAATAATGTATTATTGGCCCACAATGGTTTCAAACATTGAGAAGAACATACAGAAATGCATGAGTTGCTCGTTGCACGGGAACAAATCACATGTGTTGCCAACAAGGTATCAATCCATCAATGCATCAATACCTTTTGATATCTAGGGCATTGACATTCTGGGACCCTTCCCGAAATGAGTGGGTCGTGTTCAGTTCCTGATCGTTGTCGTGGAGTACTTCACCAGATGGGTTGAAGCAGAGCTAATGGCAACAATCTCATCACAAAAAGTCCAGTCTTTTGTTTGGAGAAACGTTGTGTGTAGGTTTAGAATTCCCTTAAGCTATAATTTCAAACAATGGAAGACAGTTCATTGGCGACCCATTCAAAACATTCAATGAGAATTTGAACATCGAGCAAAGGCTGACCTTAGTAGCTCATCCCCAAGCTAATGGGCTTGCTGAGGTCACAAACAGCACAATCTTGGAAGGGCTCAAGAAAAGACGCACCAAGCTCGAGAAAGAAGGTCGCAAACCTACTTGGCCAGTGAAATTCCAAGCATTCTATGGACATACAAAACTACACCTAGAAAAGCTACTTGGGGAAACACCATTCAACTTATGCTTTGGTGTAGAGGCAGTGATGCTAGTCGAGGTCAGCATGAAGTCACTGAGACTGACCGAATACAATTCAATCTTAAACGAGGGGGAGAGAAGAGTAGACCTCAACCTCCTTGAAGAGGTTAGAAACAAAGCAATGGAAGCGAATAGAAGCTACAAAAGGCAAGTGACAAATTTTTTCAACAAAAGAGTCAAAGCAAGGCATTTCACAATTGGATAAATGGTCCTCAAAAGGTTAGATATTGGCAAATAGGGTCAACTCACCAAGCTGCAAGAAAGCTGGGAAGGACCTTACATAGTCTAAGAGGTTCACAAATGAGGGAGCTACAAGCTAGCCGATCTAGAAGGAAGACAACTCCTGAGACCTTGTAACATTTGCCATCTAAAGAAGTTCTATGCCTAAAGCTGACTAAGACATTGCAGAGCTCGAGAAGCTGATTAAAAAGACCTTGCCAAGCATCATGGTGACCTCAACAACCCTACCAGTTTTTAGTTTGAGCAGGACATGAATGAAAGATAAATTATTCCTTTTTTAAAGCTTATCAAGACCTCACTTTGAGTTATTTGCTTCAAGTTCAATTTGCCTTAAGTCCAAAGTGCCAAAAGCAAAGAAATGTAGAGTACTTAGCAAGTATGAATGCAAGATATTTGAGAAAAACAAAGCTATTATAGATAATAGAAGCCATAAACAAACCTCTGAAAATATTCAAGTGCAGTGCAAAAATTATGGAGAGTCCTATTCTATTACAAAGTGAAGAAAGTTTTCTTGTTATCTTGGGAGAAGAGGAGTTGGAGGAGATTGAGATCTCTACTAGCGGGGTTGAAGACATAATCCCAGGCATATCAACTCTCAGTCGGGTGGCAGCTCGAGTCCTGTGAGCAGCAACCTATATTCCCCAACTCGAAGTAATAGAAATTTCAATGTCTGGGGTTGAAGTAGACGCATCAGAGGAAGAAGCACCAGTAATGCCCTCAGCTCTTGCTATGGTGCCCTCAACTTAGCCAACGGGAGCTAGGGTAGGACTAGATCGGTAGAGCAAGAGTGCATCCCTCAGCACTACCAAAATAAAAGGAAGAAACAGTTAGTACGAAAATTACAAAAGGAGGCAACCAAAATCAAGAAAGCTCCTTACTGGAAATAATTATCCCCAAGTTTATCCTGACTGAGGAGAGATTGCGCAATACTCTTCTCCCTAGTCTAGCAACATTAAGGAAAGACTCTGACTAGATCGGGGAGGTGCATCCTATCTTGGTCCTACCAGAATAGGCCAGTCCCATCAGGAAGTCCCCATGTCTAATTACATCACTAGTCAGATAGGGGAGCTCGTTGAAGAAGGACCGGAACAGACTCCAACCCGAATATCTCTGCACCAAATTATTGGAAAGATGAGCAAAAAAGAAAAGCGATTTCCATTCCCCAACTGGTGATTAGAAAAGGCCCACCAATTTATACCGAGGGACAAACCGAAGGTACCCTTTATAAAAGTTGGAGGCTATGGGGGTCTTTAGCTTAAAGAAACACTTGAAGAGCCCTAGGGAGACAGGAACTCTGTAGGGATGGAAGATCGCTATAGAGGCAACTACCATCCGAGGGGAGTTTGGGACTAGTTGAGCTAAAGGAACATCCCAGAAGAAAACAATGTCAAAAGCAAAGAGTGAAGAAAAGGGAAAAGAATCACCCCCTTGAGGCTGGAGAGGTAAAGGACTATATGTTCTTCATGTTTATTGTAAGGACGCTTGTCCTCAGTAGCAGCGAAAATGTCACCCATCTCCAGCCCCATCTCCCTACCAATCTCTAAAACATCGGCAGGACTCAAGAAGGAGGACACAAAACTAGCCCTTACCTCAGACAGATTGTAGGCTAGACTCGATATAGGAAAGGCCTGGGTTGGGGGGGGAGGGAATAAAAAACCTCGATTATCCAAATCAGCAATGGAAAGAGACGAAACATCAGAAATGAAAGACATCTCTATGAAATTTCTTGAACGAAAAATAGGAGCGAGCAAAAGCAGGAAGAAACTACTGTAAGAATATGGAAAAATCTGAAGTAAATTCCAAAACCTTTAAAAGACTCCTGATTTAAATGAGATAAGGAACCTATCAAGCTACTTAGAAACCCATACCCGCAAACAGTTCATTCCCTCTCAGAGTTTAAGTGGTGAGGCTTTTCAGAACAGGAAACACTTCAGTTCCCTCTGAAAACTAAAGTATAGTAACTTTCTTGAATTAAGCATGGAGACTTTCCAAAACTGCAAAAGTTTCAATTCTCACTAAAACTGAAGCAAGTCGACCTTCCACATTCGAACCGGACAACCAGCTTTCCAAAACTGAAAGAACATGTCTCCTTCTAGAGATGGGCGTTGCATAATAAAGCGGCACGAACTTTCAAAGGCCCCAACCTACAGATGAAAATTCATAATGGCTGAAGGTCAGCCCCACGACTTAGAGATGGTAGTTCGTAATACTTGAAAGTCAAGCCCCTCGACCTAGAAATGGTGATTTCTAAGGCCTAAACGTCAGACTCATGACTTAAATATGGTAATTTTCGATATCCGAGGGTCCAATGTGTGAGTCCCGAGGAATAGGTGGGCAGGGACCTCCTACTACCGACCTCATAGGTCACGAACCTACAATAGGAGCACAAAAGATGTCTCATTGGACTAGGACCTACGATCCAGTGAGTCCCAATTCAATTCATATGCCTTTCATGCGGCGACCAAATGTGCGCAACTCTACTTAAGGTCGAAAAATTGAAAACTAACTTGCAGCTCTCTACTAGCAATGTGAATGGAAAGGTACCCCAATGCTAACCATTACAAGGAATCGACGAAACCATTAGTGGCTACTACTTTAAGATGGTAATTTAGGTAACACGACCTCTGAGCTCATTGGGCCTAAAGAGGGGTAATGATGGGAGAAATGGATATGCCCCGGACAAGTCAACATAAACGGGCAAAACTCGGATAGAAGTCAACCGAAGTGGATCTAAGGCCCTAACTTTTAATACCTGAAAATTAGACTCACGAAGTCAACAAGGATAGATGGGTAGCGACCTGCTACCATCGACCTCCTAAATGAGCTCAGAGAGGTGCCATTAGACCTCGGACCACGACCTGGTAACTCTCAACTTGTCTTATACATCTTCCATGCCACGACTAGATATGCACGACTCCTAACATCTCCTATGAACTTACTACCAATCGGCACAACCCCCTAGAAAAGATAGCTGATACCCTCAATGTTCATAGAAAGGTCGCGAAGTTGGTTTAGAGGTCGATTAACAAGCTCACGGCTCTTGATAGAGATGTAAATGGTAAGATATCTTAACAAAGGGAAACTCCATGATTCCAAGAGTAGTTGGCAGGATTCAAGGATCTCACAACTATCCTAATTGCCTATTGTCACGTAGTAGCAGAGCTCGAATCAGTGAGGTAATTGATCTCTTTTATATAATCAAATCATACATAGTCTACAAACAAATTGACCGTCTCTCTGAGAACTAATTGCACCTAATTACTCTCGGAATACTGATTTAGACATCGGAGCCTTTCACTAGGTGCAGCCCACCTCTGGTGACCTTCTCAACTTTCTTCTTAGGTTACAGTCGATTGATGTCACTACGGTTTTGAAGTGACTCGATGTTCACTTTTGAGTCCCATAAATAATTAATGAAATCAGTTGTTAGGTTATATGGATTAGTAAAATCTAAATCGTTTAAATTAATGAGCTATTAGGATGAAAAAAATATTTGTATAATTTAAAATATAGTATCTATTTTAGAAAAATGAATGTTTATTTTAGATAATTGAAAAAATATTTAAAATGTTTATTGGTTGTATAAGCAAATACCCTCTCCGTCGTTATGAGCCATCATTTTATAAAGAATAAAAATTTTTAGGTGCTCACAAACTTTTGAAAAATCTAATTTTAATCCTCTAATTTTAAATCATCTCATTTAACCATCCAACCACAAAAATGTACAAAAAGAAACCCTTCTATTCATTTTAGATATTAAGTCTTGATGGAACCCTAGCCTCCAAAAACACAGTAATGATTCTAGATCTGATTGACCGCCTCCATTGAGCGGTACAAAATCGTCTGGACCAAAAGGGCATTACCGGCCACCAAATTCTTCGCCGACCTCCTCCCCTTTTCCTCCATCCTCCAACCGTTTTACTGCTTCGCCTTTATAGATATGAACTTCAACTCCCAAATCCACTTGCAGGCCCCTTTCCTTGTTTTTTCAAGTACCTGGCCTCCCCTTCAACTTTTTCTCCTAGTCCCCATCTTCACTATCACTCCTGCCTTCTCGGTCACTGCAAGCCAGCTGTACAACCAGACCTCATCGCCCATAACCCTGCCCTTCCCATTCCAGATCTGGTAGATCTACGCTGCCATTTCCAAATCTCAGCATTCCAAACTCAAATCCTTCCCTCCGTTTTATCCTCAAACTGCAGTCTTTTAGCCCCCCTCTCCGTTCAGATCTGAGTTGCCAGATCTACCCTACCACCGCCTCTCAGACCTTTCACCCCCCTTCATACCGATCACTTTTCTTTATGGCGGCAACAATCAATCCACCCTACCCGTGTTCATCTTCCAACAACCCACCACCCCCTTTAAACCCTCGTTTTGCAGCTATAATGTTCCTCTTCTCTTTGTCGCAAAATTTTTTAATTTTTTTTGCAATGAACGTTTTTGTTCTATAGTTCATAGTTTTGCTAGATGTTCATCTTTGCGTTGAACTTGTCTTTAATTTTGTCAATAATTTTTTTCCCATCAATCCAGTAAAGTCTGGTCCTTAATGGAATCTAGATTCCTGAGGAGTTAAAGTATTACACTTGATGATTTTCTACTTTTTGAGATTTTCGTAACTTTGGATTGAAGGGGAAAAAAAGAAAAATTAAAAACAAGCAAAGATTTTCGTAACTTCTTCTCTTGAGGTGGAGGAGGAGGAGAGGAAAACAGAGAGCAAATTGGATTGGACAAAATTATCCTTGATTAAACTCACATGGATGGCATGTGATGTACTTCCGTGAGGGTTTAACATCTATTTTGAGATGGAAGGGTTTCTTTTTGTGCTTTATTAGACTTGGAAATCTAAAATTAGATTTTTGAAAAGTTTAGAGATGCTTGAGCCTTTTTACCTTTTAGTAGAAATTAAAATAATTATTTTTTTTAAAAAAATATCATTTAATCAGCTTTAAAAAAAATTTAAATATCATTTTAACATATCATTAGAGTAATAATATATAAAAAAAATATCATTAAATATTTAATTAAATAAAAATAAAAATTTATAATTAATAATAAAAAAATTAATTAATATGATTTATATTTAATGATGAAATATAGTTTTAAACCTGCAGCAAAACTAAAATATTGCAATGAAAGCGTCCGCAAAACATATAGTACTTATTAATATATAAGCATTGTTATTCACACCAATCCAAAAAGAGAGAGAAAAATGTCGAAGTCGGCAAGATTATGATCCCTCTTCTAATGGCCGATCGAGATGGCCAATGGATGACACCCTTGAAGTTGAAGCCTTTGAGGCCCTGACGACACTGGACAAAAAAAAGAACTAGTTTTCTCTTGGCCATAATCATTTCAACCTTGAACCAACAAAAGAATATGATTTCCAGTCTATTTCTCTCTCTCTCTCTGGACTTAAAAGATTGCTTCCGCGAACAAGAAAGAAAATTTTTTGTTTTTTTTTTTTTTAAAAAAAAACTGTATGTAACGATACATTTATTTATTTTTTTAAGTAAAACCTTAAATCAGGTGACTCTCTTAGGCGGCCAAAAGGACGTGCAAATTCCCGTTCCCAAATGGGATCCATGTTATGTTTCGTGCCAATACAAAAGCAAACTTGGATCTTTTAGTGCATCGAGATCAATAAAATTAATTTTTTTTTTCACTCATCCCTCTTCTAATTCTTTCCATTAATACTAATATCTCATCTACCGTTAGTGTTCAATCCCAAATATTATTATTTATCACTAAACTAAATTAAAAGAATAAAATATTTTCTGCTGCGGCAAGATTCATAAGTCACACCAAAAATTAACAAAAAACCTCACATCCAAAGATCATCATCCATTAAAGAAATCATCAGAGATAATACAAAAGACGTTAAGCCACCAAGAAAACTTGTGTAATCAACACCAATTACCATTACCAAACTTGTTAGATGACCATTTTTCTTTATTTTGTGGTACAACTACAACAACAACAACCGACTTGTCATGAGTACTAAAAATGAACACATATTAATTGATGGTCTGGGTTGCCTCTGTGTCTCTTTCACTTCAAAAACATGATCGATCAATATTCGTCTTCTTCTTCTTCTTGATTTCTGCACCTGTCATGCATTTTAACTGTGCATGCCCACAAACTAATCTCAGATCAGATGCTTTGGGGCTAAAAGCCTCGCCCAGTTAGATAAAGTTGCTCAGCAGCTAATAAAGCCAGGATCATATAATATGTTCACAACGCAAATCTTGCAGGGCCCTGACATATAAAGCATTCCGTATGAAGGAACCCCGCAAAAGGACTTCAGCTCTGCTGCCTGATATACCCACGAATGAATGACTAGTTGTGCAACTGCCATAAGACTGCCGAAAGGGTGATGAAGACAGTGGTGAATTGCAGAGGAACGTGCCTTTTTTCACTCCCACTTGTGACCAAAGAAACATCCCCTCCTCCACTAATGGTTTGGCCTCCGGATGACTTTTGACTGCATCAAAAATTAAGGAAAGACTAATTAAAAAGTAAACAAAGCAAGGGTAGGGATTCTCGAGGAGATTAATTTTAAAGATTAGAGATTGGTACAAGGGCCATCTGAATGGACGGTGTGGACAGATCCCTAAGAAGTGCATAAAAAATGTTGTGGCATTCAGAAAAACGTGAGGGAGGCATATCTCCGACTCATCAAATGCCGGCTAAAAATAGACATCACCTAAAACAAAAAGTTATTATGCCCATTTGTGCTTAACAAGGTGAAAGTCACATGATCTCGCACGGCTTCCAACACCCAAAAATGAACCATCAAAATTGATCAATCAAATCAAACTTTTGGCCTTTACCCACAACGTGCTTTTTCCCCTGGTACTCCTTTTCGTGGTAACACGGGCTAAAACCTACACCCTAGCTAGTTATGGCATGTCGTTGGTCCGAATACATCACGACATGGGGAAATTTTCACGAGGAAAAAAACAAGCACTTCGTGAACATTTCTGTCTCACACTCAACAACTCAGAGCCCAAAATGTTGAAACAAAGTGGAGGGACTCTGTTCTAGTGCACCATTTTTATTGATCCGTAATATACAACATTTCAAAAGAAATATTGTTAATCCATCCAATTATTTCAAAATTCATCTTAGTTTGAATATCAACTTTTAATAAAATTTAAATAACTTAAGTAATAAATTCAAGTTACTTTAAATCTCAAAGCCATAATGAAATCCCAAAAGAAGTCAAGAACCCAATTTGAGAAGTGCACAAGTAATTGATGCAAGAAAACAACTTGCATTTCCAGAAGGGAAGGGAAAAAAAAAGCGAAAAAGAAAACAACTTGCACAACTAATTTTTTAAAAAATTAAAGATGTGGAAAGGACAACCGACCTTGCAGCAGGAGTTGGACAAAAGGTGATGATGTAATCAGCGGAGGTACAGGTGAAGGTGCTGGTGCCATCATCGTAGGCGTAGCTGTAAGCGCGTGGGCAGGCGTTCTTGAAGTATTGCGAGTACGATGAGGGCCTGCAAGTCTGAGGTGTGTTGTACGCGCCGCTGCAGCAATACTGATCATCCTTAAAGGCTTCACAGGCGCTCTTGCACGCCACGCACTCATGGTTTCCGTCGCCGCTGCTCGTCAGCTTTAATTCTGATGGACACGCGCTGTTGAGATCGCCAATGCATCCCGTGGTCGTGCAATTGCTACCGGACCCACCTTGTGGGGCCACAAGCATGGGTAAGTTGTAACCGTCCACGAGGCTGACGTCATAAAAATCCATTCCTCCGGCGCCATTTAAGGTGAATTCGGCTAAAGTGGCGGGAGGAGCTGCTCCACCGCCTGAACATTCGACGGCTCCAGAACCGCAATCCCCGGTCACGCAGGTGAACTTTCCGGTGGTAGAGTCCTGACTGCACAACGACCGGCCCCACAATCGGCCCGACCACCCAGCCGGGACTGAAATGGGGAGTGACTCTCCCGAGTCAAGAGCAAAACCCGTGGTGGACAGCGGTGCCGTTCCGGCACCTGATAATATCCCGGGCCATACTGCATAGCTGCACTGATTCACCAAAGTAAAAGTTGCCGCAAAAGCACCTGCATAAGCGTCAAAATTATGAACAACAGCTAAGCCAAACAGGGCCAGAACCCAAATGCATCACAAGAATGCTAAAAGAAAAAACAGAAAACCAACTGACCCGAGAAGAAAAATAATATGAAAAAGATTGGGGAGAAGAAATGCGATGCAGACATAGTCGAATTCTGAAATTTCAAAATGGTGAATTAAATACTCTTACGGAAAATGAATGGGAAAGATATAAAAGGAATGGAAATGAGGTGTGGGGTGAAGAAAAGTAGTTTGACAACTATATATATTAAGAGACGACCGACGTAGGGAGGAGGAGCAGGAGGAGGAGGAAAGTCGGTTTGAGACAGAGAGGATATTGAGTAAGTAGTAATTAGGGAGTCTTAATCAAGGTTTAATTTTGGAGGAAGTAGAGGGCGGGTGAGGTTTACTTAAATATGCAAATTAGAGCAGAGGGATCATCAACTTGAACTCCTCCTGGTTTTGGACTGGAGTGGTCAAAGATGATAATGTTTGATAGGTTTGGAGTCTAGCCCGGTGGTTCTTCCTCTGCTAAAACATTGGTGGGAAGAGTGGGTCCTACGCTAGTATGGGAGTTTGAGGTTACGATCTCGAAAAAGATGGACTGGGGAACCGGCAAGTTGACCAGTGGGTGGAGTGAAATCTAAGCGGCGGCGGCAGAGAGGAGCCATAATGATACTCTGTAAGGTAACTTGCCAATAAAGGAGGTAATGGATTTGTTTGGACGAAAATGGGTCGTCATACATGGTTTCCAGGGCGGGTAAGACCGGTGGGGGACTGGCAATGGACAAAAACAGGCTGGCCGTGCCAATTCTGTCCGATATTTAATCTCCTTTTTAAACTCCTACTATTCACAATTTTTAGAATTGAAATTGACTCAATTTTACCTTTGTGAAAGACTGGAATAGGATCCGTCTGCATGCACTCCGGGACTATAGGGATGTTGGGGAGTTCTGGAGTCTTCTTGTATTCCATAATAAAGCTCCAAGAATTCTTCAACGAAAACTAAAGGCATTCGGATCTCCAGTTGATGAATTGTCAGCTGTGGTTATGAAAGGTTTCAAATTTCTTTTCACGTTAATAAAATATTTTATACATAACATCTAATTATTAATTTTTAATATATTTTATATATTAAATTTTACAAAGATAAATTGAATCCTGACGTAAAATTTTTAAGAGCATAGGAATGTAAGTGAAGAGCTGGAACCGAATTGAATTTGCCTAAACAAGCAGTCCGGAGTCAACCCGGTTCTTCCACGCTACAACGATCACTGAAATTCCAATCGGACTCAATGTTCCACTCCAATTTTCGGGCCAAAATATCCTCAAGATTAGTTATAGTTATTATGTCCAACCTTTTATACTCCTCCATAGAAAATCAAACCAGACATCACACTAATTTCTCTAAGTTACCCTATGAGGTTCTTTCTCATTTGCCGCCCCGTTTTAATGATGGTTTATATTTCCAAGGGAAATATAAGATTTAGATCATGATGACAATGTTGCGATGGTACGACTAATACCCATTTAGGCATCGAATCATCATCTTTCAATGCAGGAGAAAAAAAAAAAAAAGGGTATACATTAATATGGAAATTACTTGAAAATTTGAAAACAAAAAAAAAATGACATTGCAGTAATATATTTATATAATCTCTTGTAAAAATTAGTAATAACATTTCATATGTGTCACTAATTATAATTGAGATACAAGCAAAAATTTGTGAAAAAATGAAGATAGTTCAGGTTTCCTTTTTCTTTTGTTTCAAATTATAGTCCAATTTCTTTTTTGAAAAGGAATAATTATGACTCAAAAGATTAAATTATCTCATTAATTCAGTATTGATATCTACTACTTTTAATTCTAATATACTCCATTATATGTTCTTAGAATTTATTATGAATGCCAATAAATTGAATGCATGGTATAAAAGTAAAATTACTCCTAAAAATGATTATATTAATCACATTAACTACTTTTCTTAATATGTGCCAAAAAAAAATGGAACCTAGACTATCTTCAAATTACATCAGTTATTGATAATTAGTACAAATTTTCACATTGATCATTGAGTTAAAGAATAAAGATAATTTACTAACTTGTTTTTTCCTGACAATTTAAAATGCACCTTTATATTATTTTTTATTTTGTTCAAATTTTAGTCACGTTGATTTCTCTGTTGAGGTTTATTCCAATTAATCCCGTTCAGTGGGTTAGATTAATTAATCATTAAAGACCAGTTAATTAAGTGAGGTTTTAGGGCTTTTAATCTGTGAATATGGACTGGCATAGTGTGGGCTAACGGGCCCAATCCGTGATGAGTGGATCGGGCTCGGATTTTAAATGTTGGGTCTCCTCCCTTTGGCCCGATGATGATCCAGACCATTAAAGTCTGGATAGCCTTCATGAGTCTATAAAGGAGAAAAATAACGTACTAAACGTAAGAAAATTCTCTGGTCTCTCATTTGTCAGAAAGAAAAGGCATACAAAGGGCTAAAAAGGGAGAAAGCCTCCAGCAATCTAGATCTGTGCTTCCGCTTCAAGATCTTCACATGGAATTGACATCAGGTATGTCCCTATTTCATTTATGCATCGATTTAAGGGATTAAGACCTTGAATTTCAGTCTAACATTTGGTGTCAGAGCCTTTGCATAAATGAATAGGGTACTAGTTTTGTCGGTAAATCATTGTTTTGATCACATATTATGAAAGATCTCGACGAGAGGAGTCCGACGGTGGCTGGCCGACCTCCAGGAGCTGCCGCACGAGCCAGCACGAGCGGCGCGTGCATGAAGGTGGCGGCAAGATTTTTGAGATGATGACGTCAACCCTGATCTTGCTGGCATCATCAACGAAACGGGTTCCCGGTTCGGTTTTGCTGGTCTGGGTCTGATTCTGGTTTGGATCCGGATTCAGGTTTTCGAGTTTGGGTCGGGTATGACCCTATTTGACCAACCCAATTTCAAAAAAAAAAAAAAAATTTTTTTTGACCACCTTTAACCGGAGCGTGTGGGCCTGTGCAGGTGAGTTTTGGGTCGCTTTTAGTGTCATTCTCTCGGTCTCGTCGAGCTCTTTCATCCAGTATTGGTTTTGTGATAAAACAGTGACATTAAGTATATCAATTCTGGAAAGAAAGCATTTATTGCTTGATATAATTAAGTAAAT
>JAOXNR010053481.1:0-14176 GCA_028571225.1 Parsonsia alboflavescens
ATATAAATAGCATCATGATACAAAGTTATGCCAACTAAGTAAAATCATCATATGTTCTTAGGGCATATCCAACACTTCCTAGCTTTCTTGCAGCTTGGTCAGTCATCCTCTCTTATCGACATCTGATCTCTTGATTACCATTTCTCCAACTGTGAAATGTCTTTATTTCACTCTTTTGTTGAAAAAATTTGTTACCTGCCTTTTGTAAGTTCTATCTGCCTCCGTTGCTTTATTCTTGACATCTTCAAGGAGGTTGAGGTCTGCCCTTCTCTCCCCATCGTTTAAGACTGAATTGTATTCGATCAGTCTTAAAGATGTCATTCCAACCTCAACTAGCATCACTACCTCTGCTCCAAAGCACAAGCTAAATGGCGTTTCTCCAGTAGCTTTTCTTGGTGTGGTTCTATATGCCTATAATATACTTGCGATTTCATCCGGCCAGTCAACCATTCAACCTTCTTTCTCGAGCTGGGTGAGTCTATTTTTGAGTCCTTCCAGGATGGTCCTATTTGTGCCCTCAGCCAAGCCATTAGCTTGGGGATAAGCTACCGAGGTCAGCCTCTATTCAATGTTGATATTTTCGCAGAAGGTCTTGAATGGGTCGCTAATGAATTATTGCCCATTGTCGAATATGATAGCCCGAGGAATGCCAAATCTGCAAACGATGTTCCTCCATATGAATGACTGGACTTTTGTTGATGAGATTACTACCATGGGTTCTGCTTCAACCCATTAGGTCAAATACTCCACGGCAACTATGAGGCACTTTACACCTCGCACCTCTTTCGAGAAGGGCCCCATAATATCATTTCTCCATATATCAAATGGCACTGATGTGTTGATGGACTGGTACTTAGTGGGCGGTAGGTGTGATTTGTTTCCATGCAATTGGCAACTCTCACATTTCTGTATGACCTCCTCGATGTCTAAAACCATTAAGGGCCAATAATATCCTATCCTTAGTATTTTCTTGGCAATGGTTTTAGCTCCTATATGTGATCCACATATTCCACCGTGTACCTCTTCAATGACATACTATCCTTCTCCCTTGCTTAAGCATTTGAGAATGGGCCAAGTCTATGATCTTCTGTATACTTTGTCATCTGCTATTAGGATGTAGTGAGGTGCCCATCTCTGCACCTGGCGAGCTTATTTTGGATCTTATGGTAACTTGCCATGTTTGAGGTATTTGTAGATTGGGTAACCCAATTTGCTTGATCCTCAATAGTGAAAATCTCCTCTTAAGCTATGCTGGGAGAGTGCAACTATTCCACAAGCAGCTCAGCATTCGTTCCTACTAGCTCTCTATATACTTTGGATAATGTGTCTAGTTTTGAATTTTGCACCCTGGGAATTTGCTCGATTAGGAAATAGTCAAGCTTCGATACCATATCCCTTACTTTTTTGAGATAGTTGATCATGTTACCTTCTCTTGCTTCGTATTCCTCAACAACTTGGCTGGCTATGTTTTGTGAGTCAGTTTTGGCATGCAGTTTCTGCACTTGAGAGCTCTTATAAGTCTTAGACCTGTTAAGAGAACTTCATACTAGGATTCATTGTTCGAGGTTGGAAGGTTGTACTTCACATCGTAAGTGATTCTCACTCCCTCAAAGCTGATCAGCACAATCCTCACACCTAAATTTTCTTTCTCTGTGGAACCATCTTCACAAGTGCTAGCGAGCTCCAGTGGTACCCTAGTACATTCTTCTACGAAATTTGAGAGGGCTTGAGCTTTAATGACCTTCCTTGGCTCAAAATTGATTTGTTAACCTGAGAGCTCGAGGACCATTTCATCGTTCTGCCAGATAGTTCAGGTTTCGCTAGAGCTTACTTCAATGGTAAGTTGGTCAGGACTCCTATTGGGTAAGCTTTAGAATATGGCTTTAGTTTCCTTGAAGTAATAATGATGAGGTACAAGAACTTCTCAAGGTCTAAATATCTGGTATCTAGACCTCAGAGCAAACGACTAACATAGTACACAGGAAACTGTTGGCCTGACCTTTCTACCAAGAGGACTCAGCTGACAGCTTTCTTAGACGCAGTTAGGTACATGCAAATTTCCTCACCCAACCTCGGAGAGACAAGTTGAGAAGGTTATCCTAGGAAGTCCTTCAATCTAACAAATGCAGTCTTAGGTCCATTGGAAGTCCTTTAGCCTCTTTATGGCATCATAGAATTTCTCTCCTTTATCCGCCGTTTTACTAATGAAGTGCCCTAGTGCTGCCATTTTTCCTGCTAGGCTCTGTACCTCCTTGAGGTTTCTAGGAGGCCCCACATCTAGCAGAGCTTGGATCTTGTCTAGAATGGCATCAATGCCTCTCTCCAAGATCATGAAATTGAGGAATTTGCCTGCTGATACTCCGAAGGTGCATTTCTCTGAATTAAGGTTCATGTGAGCAGTTTTCAAGGTCTGAAAAGTTTCCCTGATGTCCACGATGAAATCTTCTAAGGTTCTGGACTTGATTACTGCATCATCTACATAGACCTTGATGTTCCACCCGATCTGTTGCTTGAAAACCTCGTGCATTGCTCGCTGGAATTTAGCTCCTACATTTTTTAGGCCAAAGGGATCTTGGTGTAACGATAGGTCCCAACCTCTGTGATGAAGGAGGTCTTATCCATGTCCTCAATTTCCATCGGGATTTGATGATACCCTTTGTAAGCATTTAAAAAACATAGCCACTAGTATCCGGCCGTTGGGTATCTGATCTATGCTCAGTACCTATTGAGTGTGGTGAAGTCCGCACACATCCTCCGTGTCCCTTACTTCTTCGGGACCATAACCAAGTTGGCCAGCCATTTAGGGTATGCAACTTCCTTCAAAATCCCAGCATCAAGAATTGGCTTAGACTTCCCGAGCTATGACTTCATTACGTTTGGGGGTGAAGGTCCTCTTCTTTTGTTTCACTAGTTTGACTCTTGGCCTGAGCTCAACTAGATATTTAGCAATCGCTCGATCGACCCCCTCGAGGTCACTTGGTTGTCGGGCGAAGACCTTCAAGTTCTCTTCAAGGGAATCCACTAGTTTCCCTTTGATCCTTGGGCGTAAGAGTTCTCCAATCTTAATCCCTTTTTTAGGGAATTTGGGGTTGAGGAAGACCTTCTCTCCTCTTCCTGTCGCCTTGATTCGGAGGTGATCGTCTGATGCAATACAAATTGAATTGTCTGCCTAAACCCGAACAATACTTCAACAGGAAAGTAGAAAAAGGGACGTTTTGCGTGATCACTCATGTTTTGGCCTACCTTGAATTGCAATTCAAAACCAAAAATAAAGAGAAAAAAAAGGAATTCGATTCCTGGAATGATGTAGAAACAACAAAGCTGCTCTAAAACTAAGACAAACGGTCAGTATTTAAAGACTTAAATCGACCTTAAACCTAATCGAAAAACAATTTGGAAATTAAAACCTAAACCTAGTCGAAAATTAGAAAGAAAAAAAACACGAAAATACCAAAATATCCCTAAATTATTAGAAAAACCTGAAAAACACAAATGATCAAAAACCCATTTAGATGATCCCGGATGGCTGAAAAACATTGTACATCATGGCTAAGCCATGAGTATTGCTCAGTGGCTCGTTTCTAGTGGTCCAGTTAAACTTCAGTCCATTCTGAGACAGTAGGTCCAACCCGCATCCCTTGTCAGAAAACCCAAATCAATTTGGATCAAGCCCGTTTTCCTTGCAGTTGCTTGGACCTTTGTCGACTCCTTGGCATGGGCTTGGCTGGTGTAATCTGCTACTCCAAACTACCCTATCCATCTTGGTCAATTGTCCTCATCACTCTCCCCATTCTCTGAAAAGCTTGTCCTCGAGCTAGAATTCTCACCCTTGAATAGAAGCCCATCATGAAAAACGAAACTAGTTCGGCTTCTACTCTCAACATCGGATACAATAGCTCCAAAATGATCATCTGCTCGGACATCCTCCTTCACACTCTTGAAGTCCAAAGTGTACGCCTCTATTGTAGTAATCAACAAGCTTTTTCTACTCAAGGCATCAGCTACCTTGTTTAGAGAACCAGGTCTATGCCAAATACTAAAGCTGTATTGCTGCAAAGTGCTACCCACTTTGCGTGTCTCGTGCTCAGCTTGTGTTGTCCCTATGAATACTTTAACACCTGATGGTCAGAAAATAGCACAAATTCCCTCTATATCACTCGCCAATACTGCAATGGCATCACAACGGCATACAACTCCAGGCCATAAACTAAGTAGCTTAATTTCGCCCCACTCAATTTCTCACTGTAATATGCCACTGGCTTCCCCTTCTAACATAGAACAGCTCCAATACCTGTCTTCAGCTCATCACAGTCAACCTCAAATACCTTGTCAAAATTTGGCAATACCAACAAAGGAGCGTGTGTCAACCGATCCTTTAGAACTTCGAAAGCTTCCTGTGCCCTTTCCATCCATTCGAATCTAATTTGTTTTAGCAACTCCATCAAGGGTGTAGCTACTTCGCTGTATCTCCTGACAAATCGCCTATAGAATCATGCAAGGCCTAAGAATGACCTCAACTCTGTCACAGTAGTAGGCGATGGCCACTAAACAATAGCCTGCACTTCGTTTCATTCAGCAAAATCCCATCTCCCATCAACGCATATCCCAGAAACACAAGTCTCTCAACCATCCAAACGCATTTACTAGGATTAGCAAAGAATATATGTTCATGCAAAACAGTAAGAACTTGTTCCACTTGCCCAAATGCTCATCAACAGATTTACTATATATAAGAATATCATTAGAGTACACCAGAACGAAAGTACTGAGTAAAGGTCTCAAAACCTGGTTCATTACCTGCATGAAAGTACTCGATGCATTTGACAACCTGAATGGGATCACTACCATTCGTACAGCCCCTCTTTCGTCTTGAAGGCTATCTTCCACTCATCACCCTACTTGATCCGAATTTGACGGTATCCACTTTTCAAATCAATCCCTGTGAATACCGATGCACAGCTCAACTGATCAAGCATATCATCAAGGATCGGTATGGGGAACCGATACTTGATAGTAATCCAGTTGATTGCTCTACTATCCATACACATCCACAAAGAACCAACCTTATTTGGTACCAATAACGATGGCACCACACACGGGCTAATGCTCACTCCGATGAATTCCTTATCCAGGAGTTCCTGGACTTTCTGTTTCAACTCATCATGTTGTTGTGGAGTCATCCTGTAATGTACCTTATTCGGCAACACCGAGCTCAGAATCAGATCAAACACATGCTGGATATCTCTCATTATTGGCAATCCGGGAGCAAGTCGCTTGGAATCACATTCTAAAAACCCTCTAGCACCTTTCGTAGCTCCTTTGGCACCTTCGACTGCTCCAGGCCGTAACTCTTGGATTTATTCACCAAGGCAAAACAAACATCCTCTTGGCTCTCCTCAAACTCTCGGCTCGGTTGGCAAATCATTGCGTTCTGGCCAGTATTCTCCTAAAGTGGCTTTAGGATCACTTTTCTCCCCTCCGACCGCAACATGTACATATGAGTGTACCTGTTGTATAATGCTCAGTTATCAAACTGCCAAGGACGCCCCAAGATAATATGTGTCGCGTCCATAGGAACCACATCAGCCTCTATCTATGTCTCATACTGTGGAGCAAAGGAGAGATGAACCCTATATCGCTTGTTGACTTGAATATGAACATCTCTATTTACTCAACCGAGCTTGTAGCGGTGAGGATGCGGTATGGTTGCTAATTCCAATTTCTTCACAGCCTCTTTAGCAATCATATTGTCCCAACTATAGGAATCGATAATCACATTACAAGTTTTTCCAGCCACATGACACGTGGTCAAAAAAATGACATGCCGTCACCAATCCTCACTTGTCCTAGGCGCTAAACACATCCTGCACATTACCAAACTATCACCCCGAATACAATCAGGATCAACCACGCAAATATCTTCCTCAAACTCCTCGTCCTCTAGGAACTCTTTAGCATATTCCCCCTCCATTTGTTCTTCCAAGTAAAGCTGAGCTCAAGCCTTAGGGTATTCATTGGCATATTGCCCTAAATGCTAACACCTGTGACAGCGGATATTGGCTCGGCTACCGCCTGTTTTCTGTTGGCAACCTGAAGCTACATTCGGTAATCGGGCTCTGGGCGGTGGTGGAAGATTTGCCTGCTTCCCTACGGGAGGAGCAGCCCTACTGCCTGAACTTTGTCTTGTCCTGGGCCTAGTATCAAATTTAATCTGCCTTGAAATGCTCGGTTTCGAATGAACCTCTGCTCAATTGCCTGTGCCTTCATGAGCACTTCTCCGACATTGTTTATGCTGTGAATAGACAAATCATCTAGTATCGACAATCTTAGCCCGTGCAAATGCATGGAGACTAACCTCAATTCTACCTCTACTAACCGATTCCTAGCCACCAGCAGATAGAAATTAGTTGTATATTCCTCAACAGTACGACTTCCTTGCGTCAACCCATGCAACTATGCATATATTACCTATTCATGATTTGGCACAGAAATTCTCTATTTATCTGCTACTTCAAGGCTGCCTACGAATTGATTGGCTGCCTCCTATCCATGCACCGCTTGTAGTGCTGCGCATGCCACCAAGCTGCAACTTTGTCTTTGAACCGAATTGTAAGAATCGGCACTTATTTATCTTGGGGTACCCCCTTTAGGAGAAAAACACCATCAACTTGTTGAGTCCAGTCAATGTATTGGTCCAAATTCAGCAGCCCTCGAAACTCCAAAATTTTCATCCGAAAACCAGCCTCCTATCTGCTCGAATTTGACTCCTGATACTATTGGCTGTTGACGATCCTAGGTGGAATGATTTCTCTGTTGTGCTACTGCTCTTCCTGCGCTGGTGGCTCAATAGGATTTTGCAGGACGACTTGAATCGTCTGCCTAAACCGAACAATACTGGCACAGGAAAACGGAAAAAGGGATGTTTTGCGTGATCACTCACGATTTCGGGCTGTTTTGCATGATCACTCACATTTTGGCCTAAGTTGAATTGCAATTCAAAACCAAAAGTAAAGAGAAAGAAAGGAATTCGATTCCTGGAATAATGTTGAAAAAACAAAGCTGCTCTACAACTAAGACAAACGGCTAGTATTTAAAGACCTAAATTTGTCCTAAACCTAATTGAAAAACAATTTGGAAATTAAAGCCTAATCCTACTCGAAAATCAGAAGAAAAAAAAATGCCGAAATTACCAAAATATCCCTAAATTATTAGAAAAACCCGAAAAACATAAAAATGCCCGTAAACCCATCAAGATGATCCTGAATGGCTGAAAAACGTTGTACATCATGGCAAAGCCATGTGTATTGCTCAGCGGCCGATTTCCAGTCGTCCAGTCAAGTTTCAGCCCATTCTAAGACAGTAGGTCCGAACTGCAGCCCGAGGTAGAATTTCCAAATCAATCTGGATCAACCCCGTTTTCCTTGCAGTCGCTTGGACCTTCATGCACTCCCGAGGTAGAATTTCCAAATCATTCCTCGTGCATGACCTCTGGCGAGCTTTCTTCATTACCCTAAGCTAGGTAACACTCGGCAACAACTTGTCTATCTCCTTCCAAGACAACCCAGGTGTCTCCGACTTTGAGTTTCATATTGTAATTGAGTAGGGAGATTTCTGCTCTCAGGTCCATGACCCTCCTTCGGCCAAGAATGGTGTCCATAACCATCTTGTCCATTATCTTGGTGATTTCTCGATGGTCCACATGGATCGTGGTTGGGACCCATAGGATTCCATTGGCATAAGTTGTGCTGCCATTGAAGTTGTCTAACTTCATTAGTCAGCTATTGTCAATTTCCAACTGGTCGAATGCTTTGCGGTACAAGATATTAACAGCACTGCCATTGTCCACCAGAATTTTCCTCACTAGGAAGTCGCCAATCTAGAGTGACACTGTCAGGGGTTTTGAATTTCCTCCTCGAGCTCACTAGGACTCCTTTCGAGGGCATTTATATCGCCGACTAGAAGTCTCGAATTATGCGATACTGCTGGTGGGGGATATACAGGACCCGCATTCTTAGCCAAAAACTCTTGCAAGTGCCCCTGCATTATCAGCCTTTCAGTCTCACACTTGAGGTCGAAGCAATCCTTCATGAGATGGCCAAGATCCTTATGCTAGTGGCGAAATTTTGCGGGTTCTCTTTCGCCCGCAAGACTCTTGAGAGGCCTAGGTGGCTTTAGGAGGCCTTTTTTCTCCACAACCACCATGATTTCTGCTTGTGACGCCTTGAGTAGAGTGTCGGGGATGGTCTTTCTCCTTTTCTCTAAGGTCCCACCCTTAGGGTGATGGTCTTTCTTATCCCGCTTTGATTTCTTAGGCCTCTTCAAATGCCCTCTACTGTCTTTTTTGGTAGTTGAGGTGAAGCGGGAGATCTTCTTCTGGATCACTATTTCCTTAGCCTCGATCAGTTTTTCTAGGAGCATCTGCAGCTCCTTGATTGTCTTTACTGGTTCTTCAGCCAACTTGAGGGCCACGGGCCCTTCTTGCAACCCCTGCTTGAAATAAATGATTTATGTAGAATTAAATTTTTTTTCAATCTCCATTGCTTCATCATTGAAACAACTGTAGTAGCTTCGGGTGCTTTCCCCAACCTTCTGTTTTATAAGGAATAGGTCATTGATATCCTTTTCACACCTCATGCTACTTTGGTAGTTCTTCAAAAATAGCTCCTTCAGCTGTGTCCAGCCCGAGATTCTTGCCTCAAAAATGCCCTTGAACCAGGACTGGGCTTTCGGGGTCAGCTCTGACCAAAATGCTTTGAACATGACGTGGTTGGGGTGTTCGTACATCTGCATATTATGGACGTGTTCATCAATGTGCTGCTAAGGTTCCCAAGTACTGTCATACTTTTTCTCCAGTTGTGGAGCTTTGAAGCCTGATGGCAATGTTGTTGTTCGGACGCTGTGGACAAACGGTGAAAGCTCGGAAAGGTCCACAGTCCTCTCTAGTTCTCTGGTGCTAGGGAGAGTTGCTCACCTCGGTGGATTGGGGCCTACCCCTCGAGAGTTTTCGCCTATCATTTCGATCAGGCTACAATGAGGTGGCATCCTTGCTCCAGGAGGAGTTCATAGTGAGCTCCCTTGCTCTTCAAAGTCCGTATTCTGCCAATGGCTCCTCGGATGGCAGCTCGATTGTACCTGTCTCACAAGTCGTACCCTCTTTAATGGTTGTGGGTTTCTCTAAGGTTAGTTACAGATTGTGTTCTCCCTCTTAGGAACATCGCTTCTACTTGACCTACATCCCGACCTGACTCATTGTGATGGGGGTCGATCCTCACCTTAGAAGGCTGAATCTGACTTGGCTGGGGCCTTCTAGCTAGGCCTTAGGGTGGCTGTGAATCCCTTCGGGAGGGCTCCAAAGTGCGTCTAGTGGATACATAATCTGGCCTACCGGAAACTCTTTCTCAAGCCACCACCATTTGTTCCAAGAGAGATGCTGAAACTGAGATGCGTGTTCTCCTCGATCTTTGTGGTCTAGAATTGTTGCCATTAACAGTCGGACCAAGGCATCCCTCTCGGGCCTTTTCTTGCACAAGCAGAGAGTTCACCAGGATCCTCTGGGATGGAATAGATGGTGCCGGCTCCTAGCGATCTTGTTGTATTTTAGGTGGTGGATTATTATTGACAGTAGCTTGCGCCGAAGGTGGCATTACGGGCACCATATCTCTAGTGGGCATTTGCGTTCTAGTAGGCGGCTAGCCATGGCGTGCCTGTTGAGCACTTGAGGGATAAGACTAAGCCATCAGGATTGTGTTTATTTTGTTTGTAGGAAAAAGGAGATATATCAATGACGCCACAAACGTCACCAAAAGTGATAGGGTTGAAAATGGACTTTGGGTCACCCCCCAAATCTTGTTGAAACTCCATAGTTAGCAGTTTGAGAAAATGGGAAAAATGGTCACCGGAGGGGTCTGTTGCTTGGGGAAGAACTCCGATGCTTAAGTGTTTTCAGAGGGATGTTTGACTGTTCACTGAAAGTTGTTTAGAGTCCCTTACGTAACTGTAGGCAATTAGGATAACTATGGGATTGTGATGAATCCCACCAATTGCTCTTGGGATCATCGAGTTTCCTACTGACGAGAGATTTCGATGTGATTTTCTTGTAGGTTGAAGGGTTAATTTCACACACAATAGTCAAACCATATCAGTATAAAATAAAGGACTCATCAAAGGAAAATTTTGGGAGATTAGGAAGACCTTTGTAGATTTAACTACATTAACCAACCTCTTGATTTGCTAAGACAACTCAACACCTCATCCAAAGTGATTGAGAGCCCAAGAGAAATGACTAAGAACCTAGTTCTAGACACTCCCAAAGATCAAAGTGATCTTGGTTTTGGAAAACCTCCAAAAGAGTTTCAGTTTTTTGTCTCTCGAAGTTGTATCCCTAACTGGCTGAAAACAAGAGCCTTTATACACTAACTAAACACTAAGTTAACTTAACTAAAGTGTTGGGTGAAAATGTTGTAAAATACATGCAAGAAAAAGCTAAAAATCGGGAACAAAACATAGAGTTTTGGAACAATCTGCACTGTTCATGGGGTTGCTAAAGTGAGCGGATTGTTATAGTGTCTGGCATCGGATGCTGGACTGGATTTCTTCTAGAATTGTCGTCATGGCTGCTCTGCTTGATCCGGCACCGGATGGACTGATCAGGCGTTAGATGTCCTGCCTTTTTCTAGCTTTGTTCCTTCTTCATTTGCCCCTTGGTTCCTGACGTAGGTGGATGTGGTGGGTTAAGGAATAAGAAATTCTGGAAGAAATCTAATAATAGGAACTCAAGAAAATTGCAACTTTTAGTTCCGATGAACAGTAAATGTGGTGAACAGTGATCGATGAACAGTGCCAGAATAGTAATTGGTGAACAGCCGATGAACAGTATCTCAAACTTTGGATAGTCCATCAAAATTTGAGGCGTTTCGATAATCTAACTTCTGAACTTGCAAGAGGTATAGAAAACGAAAAATGGGTTCTTCTCCTCTAAACAAACTTCAATCTATAGTAGTTAAAGAACAAAGAAAGAAAGAACAACACCTTTCGATCACAAGGAAATAGAGATAAACTCTGAAATATTATTGATAATAGATTCTTCTCACTAGCTCTTAGGCCTTCATCCTTATTTATAATACTAGAAGTTCTATGTTCCAAATCAGACTAGGAAATAGAAACCAAGTAAACTACTAATGGCTAAGTTATGTGTTCCTAATCAGACTAGGAAATAAAAATTAGGAAGAAAATAATAAAAAAATAAAACAAGTTTCTAAGTAAAATTCTATCTAATTAAGGAAATAAAATTATTAAACAATCTTGATCTGACTTGTCTACTTGTTCTGCTTCAGACTCCCCCTCTTGAAGAGTGCTAGTCCTCAAGCTCGCGTGTCTCCATAGAAGTGAGAAAGATGTCGCACATTGAAAGCATTGGAGATATTGTAACCATTTGGTAGCTCGAGCTTGGTTCTCCAGGATCTACTGTGTGGCTCGGTCACGCTCTTCCTTACCACTGTGCAACACTACCAAGATCACAGCCACAGTTGAATCAATGTTTCCGCCTGACATCTCGAATCTTGGCTCTAATACCAACTAACGTAGGTGGATGTGGTGGGTTGAGGAACAAAAAATTCTGGAAGAAATCTAATAATAGGAACTCAAGAAAATTGCAACTTTTAGTTCGGATGAACAGTAAATGAGTTGAATAGTGACGGTGAACAGTGATCGAGGAATAGTGCCGGAATAGTAATCGGTGAACAGCCGATGAACAGTAACTCAAACTTTGGATAGTCCGTCAAAAATTGAGGCTTTTCGATAATCTAACTTCTGAACTTTCCAGAGGTATAGACAACGAAAATCGTTCTTCTCCTCTAAATAAACTTCAATCTAAAGTAGTTAAAGGACGAAGAAAGAAAGAACAACACCTTGCAATCACAAGGAAATAGAGATAAACTCTAAATTATTATTGATAATAGATTCTCCTCAATAGCTCTTAGGCATTCATCCTTATTTATAATACTAGAAGTTTTATGTTCCTAATCAGACTAGGAAATAGAAACCAAGTAAACTACTAATGGCTAAGTTATGTGCTCCTAATTAGACCAGGAAATAAAAATTAGGAAGAAATTAATAAAAAAATAAAACAAGTTTCTAAATAAAATTATATCTAATTAAGGAAATAAAATTATTAAACAATCTTGATCTTGTTTGTCTACTTGTTCTGCATCAGTTCCATGCTTGTCTTGGCTTCAATTTGTCATTCATCTACAAGCTAACTTCATGGAACATGGCTTCATCTTCTAGTTGTTGTCCTCCCTTGATTGCTTTAACTTATCCTTCGGAAAGTCTTGAGTTGAAGATGCATTCCATAGCTTTAATTCTTCCGACTCATCTCCAAGTTCATTCCTCCCAAGCATTACTTCAAAATCAGTTTGTTCTTCCTCATTTGGAATGGATATCGTCAAAGTCTTCATCATTCTCCTTAGGATATGATACTCGTATGTGGCTTCATTACGTGGCATCTTTGGATATCCATTATTGCCCCTCACTTCAAAAGGATTCATCCTCGAATCTTCAAATCCTACATAGAAAAGAGAACGATCACTAACATGGTTTGAAGAATCAAAGGGTACTTACCAAGCACCTTCAAGCCATCCTTCATGGAAGTTAGGAGTTGATAATGCCTTACCATACCCTTCTTTGGAGGTGGTGGTTTGCCTGTGATAGATACGTTTTCCTTCTCGCCTTCAAGAAACTCATTAAAAGAAACAACATACACAAGGAATACTAGCCATTTAGAATAACCAAGAGATAAAGTTCTGTCATTTAAGAACAAGACAAAAGTCCTAAATGTTTATGACTCCTTAAGGCAATAGGCAATGGTTCTCTAAACCTAGAATTCATATTCTTTAAGTTCAAACAACAATCCCCTAACATGGCATATTATCCCCTAAATTAAAAACATCAAAATGAGCATCATTATTCTCTTTCAAAAACAGGGGTTATTTCCAAAATCTTTCAAAATCTCAACATATCTCTATTCTTGGCACAAAACTCAAACCGTAACATCACGTAGTTCCACCAATCATGCCAAATAGAGATTAAGTGAATAGCAAACTCCATGATTTTATCAATTTAGAGTTCAATTTCATTAAAAATCAACTATCATCACAAATAATCCTTTCTCAAGATATAAACAAGAATGCTCCAATGTTCATAGGCTTCTTTTTCATATGTAATCCTAACACATGCTTTCTAAACAAGAAATCCAAGATTCTAGGACTATCATATCTCATCAAATCAACTTCATGATTCTTAAGATTCAACGACTCAAAGAATTTACCATGCTTGGAAAATTTAAGAGAACCAAAAGAAACGCTCCTAAGTATATCAGCATGATCATCATAAGCTTTGAATCCGAAAACCATAAAAAGAAATAAACCGCAAGCATTCATGTCAATATCAAACTCTTGAAGTTTCACAATTTCAATTATTATCAATCCTTCAACATGACATGCTGTATCAACAATGTTAATCAAGCAATTACTCTCAATAAACATGAATTTTCTCCTCATAGGAATCAAAATGACGTAAAACTCAAACAAGATAAACAAGAATTTAGAATCCACTTTGAGTATGCACATTAGACCACAAAGATACAAGTTATCATCGATAAGCATAGCATCAAAGATCTACAATAATCAATGATCTAAAACAAACTTCAAAATTCCATTCATATGTGTCCCGAAGATATACATCAAAAAGAAGTTCAAGTAATTCCATTCACAAGAATATCTCCAAGTTGGTTCTATGAGACAAAATAGCCAACAAATCATATCTAGAATTCATAAGTGATGGAGATCAAGGAGCATACATGGCAGGGGATAATTCATGGAAGATCTCATATGTACAAGAGCTTGTATTTCAAATACAAGGTCGGAAGATCAAGAATCAAGAAAGACTTGCAAGGCTGATTAAAGATGATATTAAAAATGATTGGGAGTTCTTGTACAAAGATCAATATTTCAAGTATGAGCATGGATGTTTGAGGATGAAAGTAGCAAGGTTGGTATTGAAGCTAGACCATGAAGAACAACTTGAAGTTCTTGACATGATTAAAGAAGTTATGCTTGAAGATGATTGACAAGTTGAAGAACCTTGTAATGTATTCAAGTATGAAGACTTATATAGGGGA
>JAOXNR010053482.1:0-14174 GCA_028571225.1 Parsonsia alboflavescens
CTCAAACTTCCATGCTTATACTTGAAATATTGATCTTTGTACAAGAACTCCCAATCATTATTAATATGATCTTCAATCTCCAACAAGTCTTTCTTCATTCTTGATCTTCCAACCTTGTATTTGAAATACAAGCTCTTGTACAAAAAATCCTTTATTCCATAAGCATCTTCATATGAGATCTTCCAGGAATTATCCCATGCCATGTATGCTCCTTGATCTCCATCGGTTATGTGGAGTCCATCTTGCAACCTCAACTATTTAGGTTGTATGTTAATATGATTGAAGGGCTTGTAGATGAGGCTACTCGTAATTTGTTGTATCATCCCAATGCAGTAGTTCCTCTACCTTGGGATCGAGAGTAAAAGGGTCCGAGACCTCAAGAGGGGCTAGGTCCAGAACCCCAAGAGGGGCTAGGTCCAGAACCCCAAGAGTTGGTGGATCTTGAAATTCAAGGGCAGGTCACTAAGCAATGAGCTAAGGTTGGCATGATAGATGATAGGGTGGTCAATGATGTTCCTCCTCTAGCGATCTTTTCCTTCAGTTAAGCCTATCCTCATTTATAAAGGTTTACTCGACTAGTCCCCTTTTCGTACTCAATCTATAGACATGCTTGAGGCTCCAGAACTTTCTCGAGCTATAGGTCGCTCCTTTTGTAGCATTCCTATTGACACAATCATTGACTATCCTGTAGGTCCATCAAGTATTCATGATAGGGAGGAGGTCACTAGAGGTCTGGCTCCCCAAAGCTCATGGAAGGCTCCTAATTAAAAGAAGGACTAATGTGTAATAGACTAGGTCTTTCTAAGGCTTGTTATGCCTTTCTTGGTATCTTTTTATGTCTTGGATGATGGTTGTACCATATACAATGCGCATTTTGAGCCCATTCTCTTTTTATTTTGCATATTTACTACTCCACGAGGTCTGTTTCTGGTCTCTTTTTCAAATATGTGTATTTGGCTTTTAATGATTTCACTTGTTTTGATTCTGCTTTGACAGAGACTTGGTACAAAATGCTTCTGTAAAATAAAACTTCAATAGGACTTGTACAAGTAAGGAAGAAATGATATCTTCCAAGGCCATCATGAGCTTGTGAAGCTAGTATTCAGATAGTTTTTTAGAATTAAAGTAGACTCACAAAATTGGAATTTGAGTAGGTCGTTGGATAGGTCGCCAAGGCTAATTAGTTAGGTCAATGGATAGGTTATCGAGGCTAATTAGTTAAGTCACTGGATAGATCGTCAGGACTGATCAGTGGGTTTATATAGCTTGGTAGGACTTAGGCATAGAACTTCTTTAGATGACAATCATTCCAAGGGAAGTTACCTAACTTCGAGATCAGCGAGCTTCTAGCTTTTGCTTTTGTGAATTTCTTGAACTACATGAGGTCCTTCCTAGCTCTCTTGTAACTTTGTTAATTGTCCTTGGTTCCCAACATTTGCCCTTTTGAGAACCATATCTCCCACTGTAAAGTAGTTTTCTTTTACCTCTTTGTTGAAAAAATTATTGACCTATTTTTTATACCATCTGTTAGCTTCAATTGGCTTATTTTTGACTTCTTCAAGGAGGTCTAGGTTTGCCCTTCTCTCCCACTCATTTGAGGCTGAATTGTATTCAATTAGTCTCAATGATTTCATTCCGACTTCCACTGGCATTACCACTTCTATAACAAAATATAAACTAAAAGGTGTTTCTCCAGTAGCCTTTCTTGGTAAAGGCCTATAGTATACTTGGAATTTCTTCTGGCCAGGAAGGTTTCTGACCTTCCTTCTCAAGCTTGGTAAGTCTCTTCTAGAGACCTTTCAGAATTGTTTTGTTTGTAACTTCGACAAGTCCATTGGCTTATGGATAGGCTACTGTAGTGAGCCTTTGCTCAATATTTAAATTCTCACATAATGTCTTGAAAGGGTAATCTACAGATTGCCGAAATTCCGGATCTACATACAATATTCTTCTACACAAAGGATTGTACTTTCAATGAAGGAACAACAACCATAGGCTTTGCTTCACCCGTCTGGTGAAGAATTCTATAGCTACTATTAGGAATTGGACAAGCCCCCCCCCCCTTTTGGAAAGGGTCCTAGTATGTGAATTCCCCATGTGTCAAAAGGAACTGAAGTACTAATGGACTGATATCTTACCGGGGGTACATGTGACTTGTTTCCATGTAATTGGCAACCCGTGTAGTTTTGGATGATTTTCTCAATGTCTAATACCATGGAAGGCAAATAGTAACCAGTCCTTAATATCTTATTTGCGATTGTCATGGCTCCTATATGTGATCCACATATTCCACTATGTACTTCCTCAATGACGTATTCTCCTTCTCCTTTGGTCAAACATTTGAGTGCCAATTTTCTGACTCGACGAGCTTCTTTTGCATCTTCTAGGAGCTCGCCATCCTTGATAAATTTGTAAATCGGGTATCTCCAGTCTGCTTGCTTTTCTATAGCCAAGCACTCCACGTGATCTATGCTTGGAGAGTATAGCTGCTCAACCAGTAGCTTAGCTCTCGGTAGACTTTAGATAGTGTATTTGCTTCGGTATTTTGCTCTCTAGGGATTTGTTCAATGAAGAAGTATTCAGCTTTTGATGTTATATCTCTTACTTGTTTGAGATATTTAATTATATTTTCTCCCTTAGCCATTTAGGCTCTAGTGACCTGGCTGGCTTTGACTTGTGAATCGATTTTTGCATGCAATTTTTTCTCTTTTAAAGCTCTTATGAGTCTTAGACCTGGCAAGGGAATTTCATACTCAGATTCATTATTAGATTTCGGGAAGTTATATTTCACTGAGTAAGTTATTCTCACTCCCTCAGGGCTGATCAATAAAATTCCCTCACTAGAATTTTCTTTTTCAGTAGGGCAATCTTCGTACAAGGTCCACACATTAGTTTCACAAGTTTTAGCGAGCTCCAGTGCAACTCTTGTATACTCTTCCACAAAGTCTGAGAGAGCTTGGGCCATGATGGCCATTCTTAGCTTGAAGTCAATTTTGATACCTTTAGACCTCAAGCGACCACTTCATCATCCTACGTGATAGCTCGGGTTTTGTCAATGCTTTCTTTAATGGTAAATTTGTCAGGGCTCTGATTGGGTAAGCTTCAAAATAGGGCTTAAGTTTCATTGACGTAATAAAAATAAGGTACAGAAACTTTTTGAGGTCTGGATATCAAATTTCTGGACCCCGTAAGAGACGACTTACATAATAAACAGGAAATTGCAAACCTGACCTTTCTATTAAGATCACTGATCTTATAGCTGTCTCTGTTAAGTAAGGTACATCAGAAGTTCTTCTCCAGGTCTTTGTGAAACGAGTTATGGAGGCTTTCCCAGGAATTCTTTCAGCTTCATGAATATAGTTTGACTATCTTCCGACCATTGGGATCCATTTGGTTTTTTCAGGACATGGTAGAACTTCTCTCCTATGTCAGCCATTTTGCTACTAAAGCGACTTAATGTTGCCATCTTTGCTATTAAGTCCTGGACTTCTTTGATGTCTCTGGGAGGTTCCATGTCCAAAAGGGCCTTTATCATATCAAGATTTACATCAATACCGCATTCTAATATCATATAACCCAGAAATTTTCCTGTTGAAACTCCAAAAGCGTATTTCTCTGGATTGAGTTCCATGTGAGTAGCTTTCAATGTTTGAAAAGTCTCTCTAACATCTTCAATAAAATCATCTGAGGTCTTGGATTTGATTACAATGTCATCTACATAGACCTCAATGTTTCTTCTGAGCTGTTTCTTGAAAATTTTATGCATAGCTTGCTGAAATTTTGCCCTTGCATTCTTCAAACCAAAAGGCATTTTGGTGTAGAGGTAAGTTCCAACCTTAGTTATGAACGAGGTCATTTCCATGTCTTCCAAAGCCATTGGGATCTGATGGTATCCTTTGTAAAGGTCTAAGAAACAAAAGCCATTGATATCCGTTTGTTGAATTAACCATATGGTCGATGCTTGGAAGTGGGTATGAGTCTTTTTGGCAATACTTATTGAGTGTAGTGAAGTCTACACACATCCTCCATGTCCTTGCTTTCTTTGGCACGACCATTGGGTTGGCAAGCCATTTAGGGTACCCGATCCCTTTTAAGATTCCAGCATCGAGAAGCACTCGAACTTCTTGAGCTATGACCTCATTTCTTTCTGGTGCAAAGGTCCTCTTCTTTTGTTTGACTGGTTTGACTCCCGGTCTATCTATGCCTTCGAGGTAAGTACATCACCAGGTGAAGACTTTCAGATATCTTGGACTGAATCAACCAATTTTCCTTTGATCTTGGATGGTAACAACTCTCCTATCTTTATTGCTTTCTCTAGAAATTCAGGATTGAGAAAGACACTTACTCCATTGCTAGCTGCTTAGATTCAGATTTTTGATCATCCAGTCATAGGTTAATAAAATTGACATTTGAGGTCGCTTCCGATTTCTTCGCATCCCCTTCAGCGGTTAGCATTTTGAAGCTACTTTCCTATCACCTTCCAGGGTAATCCAGGTGTCAATGAGCTGAATTCTCATGCAATTGTTCAGTAAAGAGATTTCAGCCTTTATATCCATGATACCTTTCCTTCCCAGGATTGCGTTATACATTCCTAGTATATCTACCACTAGCCAGTCCATGATTTCTGTAATTCCTTTGCTGTTTACATAAACTGCATTTGGAACTTGTAAAATTCGTTCAGCATAGGTCGTTTTGCCACTGAAGCTTGTCAAAGGTGCATCTGACTTTTGCAGCAAGCTCTTGTCTATTCCCATTTGATAAAATGCCCTTTTGTTAGGACATTCACTGTGATTCCAGTATCTACCAAGATTTTTCAGACAAAAAATTCTCCAATTTGGAAAGATAATGTGACGGGCTTGGCATCTGCTCCCGAGCTCGTTTTGACCTCCTCTCAATCACGTTGATCTCTCTGACTGGAGGTCGTTGTCGGTTGGCTGCTCTAGTTGGTGGATTTATAGGACCTACATTTTTGGCCAAGAACTCTTGTAAGTGACCTTCTTTAATCAACCTTTGTGAGATGAAGGTGGTCTTTATGGTGATGACAAAATTTTGTCATATCTCTTTTTGACAATGGAGTTTTAAGAGGTCTTGGAGGTCTCAAAAGACCTTTCTCTTCCATAATGACCATAATTTCTGCTCTCGAGGTTGTCAAAGGGGTAGTAACTAGATTTGGAATTGTTTTTCTTTTCTTCTCTGAAGATATTCCTTTTGTGTGTGGATCTTTCCTATATCGCTTGGATGTCTAAGGGCTCTTAGGTCACCCCTTAGACCCTTTTTCGGTTGTTAGTGTGAAGCCTGGAATCTTCTTTTAGATTACTGTTTCCTGTACCTTAATTAGTTTTTCCAAGAGCGTTTATACCTCTTTTATTGTTTTTGCAGGCTCTTTTGACAGTCTGAGGGTCACATACTCCCCTTGCAATCCCCACTTAAAAGCAGTGATATAGATTGCATGTTCTTTTGCTCAATTTCCACCACTTCATTATTGAATCGGTTGTAGTAACTCCTAGTGCTCTCACCAACTTTCTGATTCATGTTGGAGAGGTTATTGATATCTTTTCACACCTATTGTTGCTTTGTTACTTATTGAGGTCTAGGAGCATTGTTGTCATTGTTTGGGTTTTGGTGTCTTTGTTCTATCTCTCGTTTTCCGGGGGATTATCAACTGGGGCTCTTCAATAAGGTCTAGATCTTGTTGGTCTTGGCGATAATGTCAGATCAACCATACTAGTTATATTGTTGTTATTTTCTCCATGAACTGGATCGT
Organism: Parsonsia alboflavescens; assembly: GCA_028571225.1. Classification (NCBI taxonomy): domain Eukaryota; kingdom Viridiplantae; phylum Streptophyta; class Magnoliopsida; order Gentianales; family Apocynaceae; genus Parsonsia; species Parsonsia alboflavescens. The sequence goes on from JAOXNR010053482.1 coordinate 5,765, forward strand.
CTAGAACAATTTCTACAGTTCGTAGTTAAGTTCTTCCCAATGGTTGACAATGGCGTGGTGGCTGCACTCATGTTGGCTATGACTGTGTCATCACGATTTCTATTTGTTTGTTCATGATTGGAACAAACTTTTTGATTAGAGTGTTCTTCCCACAGGCAACGGCAAAAGTGTCGGAGCTCATTAACGATCTCCGGGTGACCCCAAACAGTGATGGCGCTTGTAATCACAAGACAGAAATTAGATCACTGGAGAGCAGCATTACCTCAAGGATAACTCTGATGTCTAAGTTAGTAGTTGATGAGAGTGAAATTGAATTCGTTCCACCTTGTGTAATCCGTTTGTCATTCTATATGTATATCGAAGACTAACTTACTATTTAGGTTAAGTTACCTTGCAGGAGTGAATCTCAATTACGTGAAAGTAGAAATTTAGGATAATTGTGAGATCATATCCCACTAATTGCTCCCGGAATCGTGGAGTTTCCATAATAAAGGACATTTTTTCATGCATGTCTCTGGTGTATGAGCTACAAGCTCGCTACTGACCTGTAAATCATCCTTGAAACCTTCTTGCGAGTCTCGAAGGATGCAGTGAGCTTTGTGGAGGTTGTGACGAGTGATTTAAGTCTTTTCATGTGTCTCAAATGTTGAAGATACTTAATCATGGCATGAAATATTTATGGGATGGATTGGAGCTCGTTGGTTCAAAGGCGAGCTTCAGTGAGACATTCTCCAAGCTTTCAAAAGGTAGGTGGCCTAGGAGCTCTATTTCTTGAGAGGTCATTGACTTGCCTTTAAAGGTGTTGGATAGGATCTCTTTTGTTCGGGGAGATTGAGTTCATTTGGGTCAAGCTATTTCGGGCATACTCATTTTACCCATCACCTAGATTAGATGATATGCTTGATGAAGTAAGTGGTTGTGTATGTTTTTCTAAGATTGACTTAAAAAGTGGTTATTGCCAAATTCTTATGAAAGAAGGGGATGAGTGGAAAACCACTTTCAAAACTAACTGTAGTCTTTATGAGTGGCTTGTTTTGCCTTTTGGACTTACAAAAGCACCTACCATTTTGTTGAGATTAATGATTCATGTTCTTAGAGATTGCATAGGTAAATTTGTCGTAGTCTATCCAGATGATATCTTGATATATAGTAGAGATATTGAAGAGCCAGTTATCCATCTAAGAGTTGTTTTAAGCATTCTTAGACATGAACAACTTTATGCCAACTTAATGAAATGCTCCTTTTGTTTGCCTGAAGTGACTTTTCTTGGCTATATTGTGTCTTCAAATGTCATCCATGTTGATGAGGAAAAGGTAAGGGCCATCAAAGATTGGCCAACACCTAAAAGTGCAAGTGAGGTAAGAAGTTTTCATGGTCCTACTTCATTTTATATTAGGTTTGTGCCTAATTTTAGTACAATTGTAGGCCCCCTTATCGAAATCATCGAGGCTAAAGTGAAAGGTAAGCAAGAGAGAGCTTTTCAATTGCATAAAGATAAACTTGCTAGTGCAACTATCTTATCATTACCCGACTTTTCCAAAGATTTTGAAATAGAGTGTGATGCATCGGGGGTTGGGATTGGTGCCGTATTAATGCAAGAAAAGAAACCCCTTGCCTATTTTAGTGAGAAACTTCATGGTGCTACTTTGAATTGCTCTACATATTACAAAGAATTGTTTGCTTCAGTTAGGGCATTAGAGCATTGGAAACATTACTCATGGCCAAGGGAATTTGTCATCCATTCTTATCACGAGTCCCTCAAGTACTTGAAGGGACAATCAAAGCTAAGCAAATGACATGCAAAGTGGTTGGAGTTCATAGAGATGTTTCCCGACATCATTCAATATAAGCAAGGTAAAGAAAATGTTGTAGTGGATGCTTTGTCGAGGAGGTACAACTTACTCACTACTCTTGATGCAAAGTTGCTTGGATTTGTGTTCATTAAAGATTTGTATGGTGAAGATGATGACTTCAAACATGTCTTTATTGCTTTGTGGAAAAGGAGTGTATGATAAGCAATACTTGCATGATGGATTTCTATTTAGAGAAGATAAATTGTGTGTGCGTAAGTGTTCTTTGAGAGGATTACTTGTTGTTGAAAGTCCTGGGGGTGGCATAATGGGACATTTTATCATTTCCAAGACTTGAGATACTCTTAAAGAGTATTTTAATTGGCCTCACATGAAGAGAGATGTTGTTAAAGTGTGTGAATCATGCTTTGTTTGTAAGAAGGCTAAACTTACCATTAAACCACATGGTATATACATGCCATTGCCTATTCCTGAAGCACCTTGGGAACACATTTCTATGGATTTTGTGCTTGGTTTACCTAGGTCTAGAGGGGTAAGGATTCAATTCTTGTGGTTGTTGATAGATTTTCAAAAATGGCACACTTTATTGCTTGCTCCAAGGTTGATGCTACTCATAATATTGCGAACTTGTTTTTCAAATATGTGGTTAGATTGCATGGAATTAGTCTAACTATTGTTAGTGAACTAAATTGTGTTTTTCAACTACTTGTCACTCTTAAACTGATTGCCAAACAGAAGTTGTAAATTGGACTTTGGGAACTTTATTGAGAGCCATTATCAAAAAGAATTTAAGGTCTTGGAAAGACTGTCTACCTTTCATTGAATTTGCTTATAATAGATGTGTGCATTCTTCTACTCATTATTTCCATTTGAATTGGTTTATGGTTATAATCCTCTAACACCTCTAGATTTGACTCCTTTACCTTTGAATGAAGTTTATAGCCTAGATGGCAACAGAAAGGTTGAAATGATCAAGAAATTGCATGTCAAAGCAAGGGAGAACATCCGGATGTAAACTCAATGATATGCCAATCAACATAACAAAGGTAGAAGGGAAATGAAATTCAATGTTGGTGATTAAGTATGGATTCATTTAAGGAAAGATTTCGTCAATCTAGAAAGACAATGCTTGAACCAAGAGGAGATGGTCCATTTCAAATCATATAGAAGATCAATGACAATGCTTACAAAGTGGATCTTCAAGGTAAGGATAATGTGAGTTCAACTTTCAATGTTAGTGATCTCTCTTCTTTTGATGCAGATGAAGCTGATTCGAGAATCCTTTTGAGGTGTGGGTCAATGATTTTGATCCAACTCCTAAGATCCCTAATGGACCAATAACAAGATCAAGGGCTGCTAAGTTGAGGCGAGCATTGATCACTTTTGTGCAAAGAAGAGAAGAGTGGCTGGATTTTCAATCTATCTTTGAGGAACTATCATTTGTTGATGAAGAACAACCAATGAATGACTTCAATTGTTTGATGATTAAAGGACTTGGTGAAGGAGTTTCAAGTGTTCAAGAAGGTCCTAAAGTCCCTTGGGAAGCATTGTTTTATGTTAGTCATTCTAGTTTTGGGGAGATATTATTTTTGTGGTGCACCCTTAAGTCTATAATAATAAGTAGCTTAGCCAACTAAATAGCTATGCCACTGAACTGAGCAAGGTTGCTAGTTCAGATTTGAAGCGAAGTTGGGGAAACATTGGAGCCCAAACCTACTAAGATTTGGTGGAATGAATAATCCTGCCGACTTTAATATTGCAGCCTTAAGTATGTGTTCTTATTATTCTTTGTGTGTCTTACTATTTTTTCTGAGTGTGAGTTGTATTTGACCTATTTTATTATGTCACAGGAAAATCCTTCGCAATGAGCATGGGCACTTTGTTGGCAAAGATTAGTAGGCCTAAGAGGGCTGTCATGGGTAAGATTCCTGCTTAGTGGATAGTGATTGAAGTCCCCGTGAACAAATCTTATAGTTTTGTTACTTGTATGAACGGTTGTTGTATATTCCGGGGTCAATTTGCAGAGCAAGATGATCAGGCTATAAATGATGATGCAGAGAAGAAGGCCACATCTAAAGCTAGAGGGAGCAAAATTGGAGTATCAAAAGCTGCCCTTACGAAGAAAGTTCCTTCTAAGCAATCTACTACAAAAAAAAGGCAACTACCACAGAAGCCGATATAGAAAACCAGACTGCCCAAAACCCCTGGAGTCTAAGGCCTAGTGATTTGTACTGTGGGTGATAGTATTCTCAAGAGGAAGTGGGTCACCTTAAAGGGGAAAGATTGAAAAGGCAAACGGGGGTAGAAGGCACTTCAGCTAGGGCGAAAGTGCCTGAGCCAGTGCCAGAAGATAAAGGGGCGATATAAGTTCCGAATTGGAACATTTGGAAAAATGATCGGATGTTCAACAGCACAAAGGCTTTTGAAGTCTTCCGGAATATGTTGCCTCCCAAGGAGCAGGCTTATGTTCGGACTTTCCCGATGGAAGATGTAAAGCGGAAAGTTTTCCTTTTCCTTTATCTATATTTTATGGTTTTTTTGTTTTCCTTTCTTGCCTTAATTTTTGTTTGTTGTTTGTTTTACAATCCGCAATGTTCAATTGGTTGGGATTTATGCCCTAAAAGACTATCATTTTCTGAGATAATGGGTAAAAGACTATAATCTTTATAAATAAATACGTATTAGCACATCATGCAATAAGGTCCAAATTGATTTAAACAGGTGATCTGTTTGTTGAGATGTTCAACATGGTAAGGTACGGATCACCGGAAGTTTAAATCATAAGGAATTGGTTCTTGGCCGATTAATGGAATTGGGCATTCCATTGAACCTAGGTCATAACACATTCATCTCTCTTAAGTAAGGTGACTTTCCTTTAGCCATTGGGTAGTGCTCCCGGACCATATGTGTTAGCACATTTGTATGTGTAAAACAGAACCATTCAATGATTGTTCTCTCCAGGTACTATCAAAGAAAAGAGAACTAGTATCACTATTGCTACTGCATTGACACGGCCCCATGACATGAGTAGGGGTTGGTGGTCTGACGAAGGTAGTTCCCTGTGGTTTGATATGCCATGCGTGAGATCACATCATGCAGATCGATAGCCTTGTATTTTGGGTACTTGGAGTTAGTTCGTTGAGACACACTCATATAATAGGGTTACTCGCCCCCTTGTGTGTTGTTCTTAGTTGGAGCATTGAACCCGAGGCCTAGATAGTACAATTGTTATTGTACTGAATATTCTTGTAGTGAGTATTCATTGTGATTCAATGGTAATAGAACTAGATACCTAAGGATGGCAGATGCTATTGAGTAAGGTGATAGTACGCTAAGACCTAGGCTCAATAGTGAGTGTTACATAGAAGGGCAAATGTGTCGTTACACCTGTAGGTTAACGACTAAGGGTTGAGATTTATCTCAACGAGCCTTCTATTTCTACAGCAATGTATCATGGAGTACATCATCTTCTTATGGTGATAATAGAAGGTGTTTAGAATGACTAAAGTTTATTACTGCTATGTAATAAGGGCATTTTGGTCATTCTATAGAGCCATAAGCATTATGTCTTAAGGTCCCTGATCTAGCCCTATTGAGCATGAATGATTGTATATCATTCTTAAATCGGAGAATGGAGAAGGAATTAATTTTATTCTAGATACCATTAATAATTAATTAAGGGTTTAATTAATCCTTGAAATTAATTATTAGGGCTTGAAAAAAATTAAGTAGTCATTTTATTTAGTCTTATAATTAATTTGGACTTAAGCCCATAAGATTAATTTTTATTGGGCTATTGGGCTTTTGGCCCGTAGGAAGCCCATGTATCTTCCTCCTATAAATTGACCTCATAGTCATTTGCCAAAGTGCGAAGTGGAAGACAGAGACATAGAGTGAGAGGGATAGGAAGAATTTGCCAACATACAGAAAAATTTCCAAGGCCATTCTCCATGGTCTTCAGATTTTTCTTTCCCCCATTCCACTCACCGAAATTCTCCTGTCTTCTATTTTCCTTTCTTTTCACTCAGACAGATAGGGAATAGATTAGAATATCTTTTGCTTAGTAGATCAAGTCGTCCAGATCCATTCCGTATAACGAGATCTCAGCGAATCGTCATTCCAAGATATCAGAGCCACTATCCTGTAAGACCTCATCCTACGAAGAGGCATGAGAGATCCAAAAAGGGTTCTCACAGCATGACCTGTGAGGAAGTGTTGGCTCTTAACCCCAGGATGGCCATGCGGTTGGGACCCGTGATGGTTGGTACAATCGAGAGGCTATATGCCTTGAAAAGTGGTTTCTGAGGTACTTCAGGTTGTCACAATCCTTTGGGATATGGAGCTAGTAGGTATCAGAGTATAGGTATCATTCTCATCCTTTTATGTAAGAAAAATTTTAAAATCCTCGGACTCCGGATGTAGTTTCCTCGTGGATTTGGGATCCAGTTTCCTTATCAAAGCAGGTTCTCAAGACGAAGTCTCGATACTGAACTTCCTGAGTTCTTTCTAAGTTGTACGAGTTGCTACTAGATTGCATCGGTTTCATTCACTCCAAGGCAGAACCATGGCAGATCGGATAACAAATGGAGAATTGCTGGAGTTGCAGATCTAGCCCCGCATGGCTAGGTGAGCCAGTAGATTGAAAGATAGTTGAAACAAAAAAAAAAAAAAAAAAGGGATCTGTTTTGAGAGACTACCAGAGCAGTCGTCTTCAGTCATCAAAAAGATCTAGTCTTGTAGATGGTGAGCAGTGTCATCCAAGTAGCAAATCTAGCCGCTAAGGTCACCACCAACTAGGTTGCAGACGGCTAGGCATCTACCCGCATGAGGCCAGAATGCAAGGACAGGCGGTAGAGCAGAGGCGAGCTTGACATTCGGTAGAGTAGTTCAGTCTGGAGGCAGTTCGATGGCATGAGTCGTGCCCAGCCAGATACAGTCGGCAAGGAGGTAGCCGAACAACTAGGGCTCCTGTAGACAGTCCTTGAGCAGTTGAAACAACCAAGCATGGAAGTTCCAAAAAGTCAAATTTGGCGGCTTCTCAATAACAAGTTGCCAAGTGTATTGCAATTTGTAGAAAGTTGTAGAAGTTGCAAGAGTAAATTTGGCGGCTTCTCAATACCAAGTTGCCAAGTATATGGCAACTTGTAGAAAGTTATAGAAGTTGCAAGAGTCAAATTTGGCGACTTCTTAATAGCAAGTTGCCAAGTGTATAGAAACTTGTAGAAAGTTGTAATAGTTGGAAGAGTCAAATTTGGCAGTTTCTCAATTGCAAGTTGCCAAGTGTAAGATGGCTTGGTCAAAGATGATGACTAGTCAAAGTTGACATGTAGTCAAAGATGACGGCTAGTCAAAGATTGCGGCTGGTCAAAGAAGGAAGGCTCAGGTTTTCGCAGAAAAGAAGAAGCCCTCAGGTTTTTAAAATTCCTAGTTTTGGGCATTAAGTGTTTTATTAGCCCAATTAGGAGTTTTAATTAGAGTTCTTTCTTTATTTATTTTATGCTTAATATTTTTGTGATATTAAGAAGCATGAAAAGAGATTAGAAGCCACCCATAGGAAAATAAACAAGATCACTTATTAATCAATTTATTTGATTAATTGGTCACATAGGATTAAAACTAGAAAAAGCATGAAATTAATTTTATGCTTTGTTTTATATATATTATGTGCCGTATATCATTCCTATGGAAAAACCTATATTACGAACGTTCTTGAAATTAATTATTTGATTTGGTTCTGATAACTAACAAATCAAGAAAATAATTATAAGAACGATAGTTAAATTCTTTAAATAGTTAATATGGTTACTTTGTTGAAATTAGAAATAGCCTAAATAATTTTGTTAAAGGTTTCTATCCTTGACTTAATATAATAAAATCATGTGCTATTATTTCAAAAATTTATAACCTATAATATAAACTATTAAAAGAATTAATAAAATATAAGGTTTTATAAGATTGAAGTAAGTTCAGAAATTATATTAATTTAAAGTTATACTTTGAACATAGATATATAATTGAGTTATGTTTTCTTAAGAAATAAAACCAAGATTATATTTTATTAAGTTCCTCAAATAAAAGATTGAGTGGGAGAGGGTACATTAATTTGGATCCATGGCTTCCATTACTTATTTGTGTTAACGGGTTGTGCCTTTCTTGCATCACCTCGTGTGACCTCCTATAGGATGATTGTCCATAAGAAACTAGAAATCAACAAACAAATTAAAAGCTAATTTCGAGGATAATTGTTGGTGTCAACCAACCCATTGTTGTAGGCATTAATGATAGATTATCCATAGTTTATCATGAGAGTGGCAAGCCCATAGTTGGAACTTCTCTAGATTGGTTAATTAAAATATTTTAGTAAGTAATGGTTTAATACTCGACTTAGAAAAGTATTAGCCTGCCTACGTAGCTCTGTTGCGTTTCTAAGAGCCTAATGTGGTCATTAGATATTGGTGCTTTTGTTGCACAAATCAATATGCTAAGCCACCATATTATTGACTATAGTGGGAGGAATAACTATGGTCTAAGATAATATGAAAAGAACAATGTGTTTATCACATTAAATTGCATGTTTTATATGTTTAATGTGTTTTTAA
>JAOXNR010053483.1:0-14173 GCA_028571225.1 Parsonsia alboflavescens
TTAATCGAACTACAGTGATCTGATACCTCATTCCCTTGCCACGGGAAGTAGGTTATGTAGGCCACAACTCCTCATAGCTGGGTTGTTCAATCCAAAATGGCAAACAGAATAAATAAAAATGAATGACTCCTCTTCGACCCCACGGGGATAGTAGGCTTAGTAGGGTTCGAACTACATACAATTAAACCATAAGCTCCAATCCCTGTGAAACTCTACATGCAATTCGGGAAGGAAGGAGGAGGCCTTTGCTCTATCTGCTTCTCCCTCTTCCCAAGAATGAACAATTGGATTAAAAATTTATTTATTCATTTTTTATATTAAATTTAATATTAAATATTGTTTTTTTTTTAATATAGTTTATAGATAGATATAGAATATTATTATATTATTAGAATTCATTCTAAATTTAGAATTTAATTGAAATTAAAGCAAGCAACCTTTGGCGACTCAAACAGCTGGTACACTTTCCTGCTCGCAACGGCTCAAATGGGCGGGGCTCTCTATTTGCTTGCAATGCGGCTATTCACCTTTAGTTAGAAGTAGAAGTAGAGGATTTTTAACACACTTCAAACAAAGTAAAAAAGTATGGATAAGGTAAGAAAAAGTACATCAGGAATGAGAAATAAAAACTTGGTTACGGGAACCGAAGGTTAGGCCGACTACTTTGGTAGAGCTACACCTAAAAAAGTATATTCCTGCCTTTCTGTCAATGTTGCAAATTCCCATAATACTAATGTACCCTCCCTCGTGTATACAGTTGTCCAACTGCTTTCTTTCTCCTCCGAGGAAGGTTCACAGTGGGCAGGTTTCGGATCTGGCTGCGGAGGCAAATTGAATTGAGATCCAAAAGCTATCGCTTTGACACCACTTTCGTCTCCAAGGGAAAGAGGAAATCTCTCCATACAAAAAATCACCAACTACAGCCAGTCCACAAGAAAAAAGGCTCGAGTAAAGACCAAGTAAGAAAGGGCTTTACCTATCAAAAACATAAAAAAAAATCGATTAAGCATGATGCTGCTATTTTATTTTCTTCTTTGGTTCTGAATGACGCATGATTACTTTGGGACCTGCTTTCTCACTGCACCATCTTTACTTGAATGAAGAACGAACTGAAGAAAAAGATTGAACTCTTTCTTTCTGAAATCAGTGTCAAGTGATGTTGATCTCTTCTCCCACAATAATTCAAGTGCGAATTCTAGTTCTTGTTTAATCGGAAGACCCTTTACATAAACTCAATTAACTATTTCTATTTATCATATAATATATTTTTTTTCTTTCCAGCGGAGCAATAGTGCCTTCAGGCGGGGGAAAGCAAGCCGTGAAGAAGGACCTATCCTGTCATGCTTCGCCAACACCCAATAAGGACCACAAAGAGAAAGCAAACCCTCAATCAATCGAAGCCCGGCTAACCATGTCGTGAATAGAGTTTCGAGTCGCTAAGAGAGAGCTTATCCACTACATCTACGTAAGGCTTTAAGAGGAGCAAACTAGGAATTGCCTCGTAGAAGGAAAGAAAAAAGAGTTCAAGCGCTCTTCTCAAGTCTAGTTGACGAAGCCTAGAGGGAAGGAGATTCATACTGACCGGTAGGCAAATCATAAATCATGTGGTATTAGGATAGGAAAGAAATGGATAGCAGTACACTGAACACAAAAAAGGATTTTTTTTAGACAGTCACTATGTTGAGAGGTTGGTTCGACAAGTAGCACTGAATCTACCATACTATAAGACTATAATTAGTGAGTGTTATTATATTTATATAAGTTGACTCACTTAAAAGAACAGAGTGAACAAAGCATAGCTGAGTGAACAGAGAAATGGTTGAATTAGATAGCTCTCTCTATGTCCTTGTTATGTTTCCTAGGTAGATTTTTTTATCAGTCGAGTTTCAATACATCTGTCAGTCAGACATAGGCACCACCTTTAGTCGGTATTCAATTCTTGATTGATGCACCTACGATTGAAGTTCTTTCCGCCGACTCTGACGTATAGATGGTTGTTGATCAAAGTGGTTCAGATGTGGGGCAGTGTCAGTTTGGCAAGTTTCGGTTCCACAATCAGCTCCACGATATTCAGAACATTTAAAAAAGAGGACGTGAGCTATTTGAAACATCGAATTGATGCCAGACACAATTCCCAAGGAGACTGAAACGAACTCGAATCGGGCTCAAATCTGACTGGGTGACCCGGAATGGCCCAACGAACCAAAGTCACTACTATGCTGTAATGCAAGGCATTTTTGGGCCATCTGGAGTCGTTTCGATAGAGTTTTGGGCAATTTTCTATTTTCGGTGGCATTGTCGTAGTTTATAGTTTTTTGTAACAGTTTCGTAGTTTACTGTTTTCTAGGAGTATTTTTGCAATTTTTTTACTATTCGTTTCCGATTAGGGTTAGGTTTTGTTTTTCGTTTTAGGAATGGTTTTGCTGGTTGTTTTTCGACAGTTTTTGATGAATTAAAGTTGCCACTTTTCAGCTTTTCGATTTTCGACTACTTCGAAAATTCATTTTCACTTGATTTTAATTTTCGTCTTCTAACTACATGCGTTGAAGTTTGATTAGAAGGAAAATTGAATCAGGTTCTTTTTTTTTCGTTTCTTGTTTTGCAAGTTTCTGAATATGAACAAATCTTTAGATTCTATTTCCGACTTCGTCAGACTCCTATCTGATCTTTTTCGGAGGCTAGCTGTAATTGCTTGCATATTGGTCTCTCTTGCGTAGCAAGGATGATATGCAGAACTATTATGCGAGGTGCACCAATCCATGCAAATGATTGAGAGCATGCCCATTACAGTAGCATGAAAGCAATACAGTAAGCGGACAAATCAACACTTTCCGAACACTAACCTAATTGTCCGGTTTAACTACTTTAGTAATCCGGGTGATGTGGAGCGGTGTGTGAATGGCACCCAAAAGATTGGTGATATACTGAGGGGCCATTCCTTTTGTGCTTTCAGAAAGTAGGCGACCGAAGGGAGGAGAGATGAGGTGCATACCAAACCAGAACTTTTCTCGTACTAAAAAAAAAAAAAGAAAGTCTCATCCCATGCTTTTACAAACCGCCGAAAGTTAGAACATATTCTAGAGCTTGGAAAAAGTATGGGCTTTGTACACCCTGGTACAAAAGGTTGAAGTAGACCGTCTGTAGAAGATCTAGGTCTTCTACATCGTTGTGTATGTGGGCCACAATCTCTTGTATTGTAAGTCTACTAGGGAACCTATAATTTTGGCCGTTAGGCATTTTCATATATTGATCAAATAAAGTATGGAGTTTATTGCATATTCTTTCTTTTACAGAGTCGAACGCCAAGTCTCCCAAGTTTTCTTCCACGTTTTTGGTAGTTAATCCACATATCCGACCAAACCGAAAAGCCATGAGAATAGCCAAGGGTAAGGCCAAGCCCATACTCAAAATGTAACTAGTAAGGATTTGTGAGAAGTCCATTTTGAAACAAGAATTGCACTTAACAGTTCCGCCTGCGGTCATCACATCGGCTCTGCGGGACTTTGTTTGGGAGTGGCCGACGCTTTTCGTTAGCAAAGATGGGTTGGGCATACATTTTTTGTCTTCTCTTATGATACGATATTTTCATTTCTAATAAGGATTGGCACATGGATACTACAATTGATGAAAAAAAGGATCGATCAGGTCTTTCACTACGAATTCCTTTCATTTTCAATCCAGGATGATGAACCTAACCCCATTGGACGTAGCTCTCTAGCACTTACGTCATTTCTTGTCTTAAGTAAATCTTCATCAAGATAGCTGACTGAGTCAAAACCTTTCTTTTCTTATGAAATTTCGAGTTTGAAAGCCAGATCGAAGAAGAATTCCTTCTTTACTTTATAGTTTCCTTTTTTCATACCTTAGCAGAAGAGAGGAGGCTGTCACAGCCTACTGATCTGTTAGCGGATAAAAGAGCAAATTTGATTCTACTCACGGAACCCTGGTCCAGCAATCTAATAAATCGCTTGGATCGGAGATTGCATGACCAGATCGTATTCCATCCCAAGCTTGGAAAGTTGTGCGGCTTTGTATACAAGGAGAAAGCCTTGAACTGTGCAAACGCGGAACAACCTCCAAGTCGGATAAAATCTCAAGAGTTTACTACTCCATCCTAGGGCATGTATACTTTTTCGGTTACAAAGACTCGTGTTAGTCAAAGCTACTAGAAAGCTTGAGCCTCAAAAGAAAGCATGACCTTCGTAAAGGTCCAGTACAACTCGTATTCGTGATTTACTAACTTCGGCATCCTAGCTAAGGAGACACGACCTCAGATGGAAACAAAGAGGAATCAGACTCTCTAAAAATGAAACGATTCTCTTCTATGAGAAATTACTTACAGCGATCCTACATCTCCGCCTAGTTACTTTGCTCCACTCCTTGATGACAAAGTAAACATAGCCAAAAGGCCCTTTTCTTCCCGATCGCTTTGCTAGACTTCTCTACACCTATCTTATGAAATCCGTGCCATTCAATTTCCTTATTCCCTACCTCTTGTCTCACCACAACCTGTCGCCTAAAACAGGAGAGTCGAAGGAAAGCAAGTTTAGGCTTCAAGTCAACTACATCTCAAAGCCTCGAAGGTTATAAGAAAGCAAGCAAGGCCCCTCATTCAATTTAGCTACTCAAGTCTTCTATCCACTACGTCCCTCAAACTAGCAGAGGAAAGAAAAGGAGCCTTAACAGTTGACGACCAAAGCCCCTATAAAAAAAAATGTGCGGAAAGGGCTTGCTTGAGTGTATGAGCACCTAGAAAGCTATGCCTTGGTCCCCTATTGCGGATTAAAAATGATTTCTATCTCAGAAAAATAATTACGCTGCTATTCCTATCAATAGGTAAAAGCGTCTCAAGAAAGAGGAAAATCTTTCTTTTCTAAATGAATCTTATATCCCCCCTTTCTTAATCTCACATATGGATCTCCTCGTACATATAAAGCTGCGGCATCCTATCTTTGAAGGATTCGTTCCTCTGCATTAGTCTTAGGGCCTATATGTTACGAGATTAGGCCAATCAGAGAATGCCAATTTTAAATTAATAAAGAGTTGCACATATCCAAGATTCGCTTTAAAAGTAGCAGATGCATTAGCATGAGCTAAAGGAGTTTGCTCATCTCAACGTTCTGATTCAGAATCAATTTCTCAAAAGGGTGCAAATCGCTACTAGGCGATTTACGAATGCAAGATTTTCTGGAATTCATTAACAGATTTATTAAAGAATGGATTGGATCTATTGGCAAAACCCTTGTTCACTGACTGATGGATGTGACTGAACAAGCTATTTGGGAATCATTTCGTTCTTCTTTCCGCCTTTTCCCATGACGACAACGACCAGAAGAGGCAAATCATTGCCAATTCTTCCTTCGATTAGATCAAGGAAAGCTTTTGATCAGGGCTACGATCAATGGTCCAATAATGCCAAGGTCAGGTCAATCACAGCATTCGTATTCAGTAGATGGAATTCACTTGACCGAAGGAAGAGGTTTAAATAGTGCAACCTACCGGGGGGGGAGGTGTAGATATGCTCGACCAACCCTTGAACCTAACCCTCGGAGTGAATCTTATCATTCATTAGCTGCGTCTTTGCCACAAAAACGAAAATAGGCTTCTTTCCCGAAGATGCATTGCCCTCTCACTCTATGGAATGTCGGATTAACCACTGCGTATTCTGTTTGCAATGGTATCGAATGAGCTCAAGTAGTTCAAGGAGCTATTAGCGAGCACAAGAAATTTCATACCGGGGATGCCTCCCATAAGTGTGACGGGTTTACCGAAATATGGCTATCAATCATTGGGACTTTATAGTCTAGGCCCTTCTTAACAACCTCATTATAAAGAGGCCATATAAGTCCAAACGTACAATATGCGGATCTTGGGACTCCTCTTGCTGGCTTCGGGCTTTGATCTTTCTCTTATCTGGTGTGGTGTCCTGCTTCATCTTTAGGTGTCCTTATTGGTCTCTATGAGCCAATGCGTAGCCCCATAACATCCCCTCTCCACTTCTTCTTCATAGGTATAGTTGAATAGAGGTATGAAAGGATTGAACCAGAGTCGAAGGTGCACACTGCCTTGTTAACTTCCAACTCCTTCTTAATGCTTTGAAGTTGGTCAATCCGCTCTTAGAGTTAGAGAAGATGCGATCTTTGTCATTCTTGATCCGCACGCTTTGGTGGACTAGGACTCTTTTCCTAGTCTTTGAACACTAGATCTATGATCCGAGGGAACTAGTTAAGTTTGCCCTTGGGTTCATATTATACCTTAATTGCTTTCTTGAATGGGACGAAGGGATGGGAAATAGGAAGGGACTGCTCTTAGCCAGACTAAAGCCTTAGATTCCGAAGATCCAGTCATCACGGAAGAGAGTTTAGTTAGGAGTCCAAGTTCCATCCTATAAGTTTAAGGAAGGGAGCAAAGGTAGTTCTCTTTGCCCTTAGTCTTTGATCGAAAGTATGGACCCATCTTATACAGAAGTCCATCCTGTGTTGAACGGCTCAGTCATGAGTCTTTGTATAGCTCTTGTAATTTTTCATTCATTTCCAGGAAAGAACAAAAAACCTCAGTTGGGTCCCTAGACGAATCAACGCCTACTCAGATTTCTGTAAGCTAACTCGAATATTCATATCCCATTAGTTGACTTATTACTGGCTTAGAGGTTAGAGAGTTATAGAGCGGGATCCCTTCTCTATCCTTACTTTATTTACTGCTTACGGATACAAGACTAACGAATGAGAACCAAGTTTTAGGGTTGGATTACTAACTCAAAGTCTGCTTACAGGTTTAGCTTACTACACTGGTTTAGCTTAAAATGAAAAGAATCTTCCTAACTGTATTTGTCTTTATCCCGTTGGAATTTCTTTTTCACTACTCCTTGCTGGTTTTTATGACTTCCATAGTCAAACGAGGGGACTTAATAGATTCTCAAGATTTAGGATCTCACACTTCCTTACTTTCTCATCTAGCTGACCTTACTTATAATAGAACTAGGGGGGCTAGCTATAGCTCTTGCGCACTTCCCTGCTCACTCCACTTCTCGCTACCCTTTATAATACACCTGGGGACTGAACATAAAAGATCTTCTTATTCTTTACCTTCTTATTAGGATTCCCTTCTCTAGAACCCGGATTAGCTTACTAACTACTTGCTACAAGGTCGAGCTGAAACTTCATAAGCTTCCTTTCCCTAAAAGAGCTCTATCATGCTTCCTTACTCTAGAAAAAGGCTGACGATGGCACCTGGGATTGAGATTGAAAAAAGTACCGAAGGCTTTTGAAACTATCTCAAATGCTCCCACCGCAACTCTTATTTTCGGGCAGGAAGAGCATGACGTAAGCAGTAAACAATGAATGAAAGTCTGTCAGTAAGTACGCATTTAGCGATGGGGAAGATTCCATTGATAGAGTAAGAAAGGGAGTGGAACCCAGTCCCAGCAGGGTTAGAATAAGGGAATTCGACTAGTTAAGTTAGCAATTCAATCAGCCTTAGCTAAGACATCTCCTACTGCTTTCAACCAATCTTCCTAGAGAACTAGTTCTCTTTGCCGGAAGTACAGTCAGTATGAATCCGGGGTGGCATAGACTATCCTTTTCTCCCTCATCTCATTAATTATTCACAGGATAAATCCCAGTATGAAAGAAGCAGTACGTTTTGGCTTATCTCTCCCTCGAGAAGGGCAGTTCAGTTAGCCTGGACAGAAGGGGATACCTTACTCTGCTTTTCAGCATTCAATGAAATCAGCCTTGCTTGAAGGAAATATTGTCAATCCGAATTTACTTAGGACTTTTAAGTAGGCGAATCCGCTGCTTCTGCTCCAGAGTCAGGGTGGAAGGCTAGAGGATCTCAACCACTGATTTGGAATTGAAACCACAAAAAAAACTTTTAATTCGTTAATAGCACAGATCGAACGAGAAGGATGGGAACGGGTTCAGTTAAGGTAACCTAGAAGATGAAAGCCTAATTCCAATCGAGCTTGCATCTTAGTATGCAAAGTCTTCAACAAGAAAAGAAAAGGGTAATCCCGAGAGAGTTGGACTTTCCGTTCTCCTAGAGGCGAAGACGGGTGACAGAAGCCGGGTGACGCAAAACAAGTAGACGATGAATATCAAGATTGTTTAATAATTTTATTTCCTTAATTAGATGAAATTTTATTTAGAAACTTATTTTATTTTTTATTGTTTCCTGCCTGATTTTTTTTTTTATTTCCTAATCTGATTAGGAAAACAATACTTAGCTTTAGTAGTTTATTTGGATTCTACTTCCTAGTCTGATTAGGAACACAGAACTTCTACAATTATAAATAAGGATGAACGCCTAAGAGCGAGAACATTGAATCTATTATCAATAATATTTCAGAGTTTATCTCTCTTTCCTTGTGATCGTAAGGTGTTGTTCTTCCTGTTTTCATCCTTTAACTACTTTAGATTGAAGTTTGTTTAGAGGAGAAGAACCCAATTTTTGTTGTCTAGACCTCTGGCAAGTTCAAAAGTTAGATTATCGAAAAGCCTCAAATTTTTTTTGGATTATCCAAGTTTGAGTAACTGTTTATAGGCACTGTTCACCAATTACTGTTCCGATATTGTATATCGGAACTGTTCATCGATTACTGTTCCGACATTGTTCATCATCACTGTTCACCACATTTACTGTTTATCCGAACTAAAAGTTGCAATTTTCTTAAGTTCCTATTATTAGATTTCTTCCAGAATTTCTTTTTCCTCAACCCATCACATCTATCTGCACCAACGGGCTAACTATAATATCTAATGGAAATGTCTTATATCGGGGGTGACCCAGACATGATGGGAAATTCCTTAGATAGGACAGAAGAAAGAGGGCTTAATTGACCAGGAAGACAAGCAATAGGAAATAAGTCTCAATAAGGAAAGCAATTAAGCACGCCAGCAGGCAAGCAAGAGATCTAGGCAATGTAGGTGAGTGAGTAGAGGAAAGTAAGATGCTTTAGTAGGCAGTTTACTTTTTAAGGAGGATCGAATAGATGAATTGGAGATTCTCTTCATTGTAGGCCTAGGCCTACCGATTGGTGAGTCAGACTGGTATAGGAGATCCATCTTTCAAGGGGCACTATGGCCCCATCTCATTAGGTATGCCTTTGACTCAGATAATGATGAGATTACTCGTCTTGGTATACCCTATTCGGTGTACCATTACCAGAAGAGGCTACTTAGTGAGATCGGGATCACAGGCACGTCTCCTCCCAATCGCCTAGGTCAGTCCGTTGAAGGGGGAGGAAAGAGGCCTTTCTTTGCTATTGGCAATTGGGTCAAACAAAGGCTGTGAAACCCTTCCACGATTGGTTAATGGACATTTTACTCTCATTACCGACCAATGGAACGTTTAATCAAACAAAACCTTTGGAGGGCTTGGTTGGCGAAATGCATATCTTCTCCTTCGATTTAAAGTCAGCAATGGAAAGATAGCCGTTTCAAGCTTTGGTACCACTAGTAGAAGTTATGTTTGGGAAGCTGTTTGCCTGGGTCACAGTTCTTTGATCGAGTTGAGGTTTTTATTCCTCCGAAGAAGTTCTTTGCTGGGGGTAGAATGCATCCATTCTTTTTCAGTCAATTCGGGAGATCAGCCTTTTAGTCGAACAGCTTCTGTCCAATCATGAGTTCGGACTTTGGCCCTTGATTCGTACTAGCAACTAGGGAATCGTCCTGGGAAAAAAAGCTCAACAGCCTTAGATCTTTGCATGCCGACTTTGGATCAAACCACTTCTTTGGCAGAGCACTCCAATTAGTAGAGACATAGGAATCGAATATGGCAGCTAAAAAGATCGATTTGGGTGTGTTAAACATAGTTGTCTGATCCATTTGAGGTAGTCCAAACTTCTTCCGCCGTGAACAAATTCCCGGCATCATGATTCGCTACTCAGATGCATCTATAGTAATGAACAACTCCTCCGCAAGCCATTGGGGAGAATTACAGAACTTCCCATTTCTTTCTTCCACACTAGGAACATAGTTGCGGTTGTCGCTTCTTTCCCTTTGCCTCTGAGCATCGAGATCAAATCAGAGCTCAAGCCTAGATTGCGCGAGATCTTTAAATGTGGAAATTCAACGATAGAACAAGGCTATGGGAACTCAATGGAACTGATACTCTGTATGTGCTGCTATGATAGTAAGCTCTTCCTGCTCTCTTATTGCATTACGTTACAGATCAAAGAAGGAGCTGTGTTTATTTAACAACATCCGGCTTCCACCACCTTTGTTCAGCTCCGTCTGTTATCATCATGATTGGAGAATGAAGCTTACCGAACGATGTCTCCCAAGATTTTATGCTCAGTACCCACCAAGTAAGCCTTGTTCTACATGGGAAATCATTCAAGCGAAGTTGAGGTGGAGGAGGAGCACCTTACAACCTTTCATGTCGATCCATTCAATAGGCCCACATCATCTTTTTATCTATAGTTTATGCCCTAGTCAGTTATCATAGTAACGAGAGTTGCTTAGGAAAGTGTTTACCTTCTGCATTAGAGTTTGAAAGCGCGCCAAGAGTGAGTGCTTTTGTTGTAATGTAAGGCTCTTTTTTCATTCCTCTTTTTTAGAGGTCACTTCTTAGGCAGGATGAACACTTGGCTCGAGACATAATAGAAAGTATGAAAAAATTACCCTATAAGGACAGCGAAAGGGATGGCATATGTGCAGCTATGAAGAAAATTAGCGAAGGACCCGTGTGGACAGGACAAAACCAAAGGCTTCGATGATGACTCTCGTCCATAGCATAGCTTCTGGTCTTAGTCAAAAAACCCGATCATTGTGTTAGCAGAGCTATGGGAATTCTGTGGATAAGTAATTGGTACCCATGTTCAAATTATGTTTGCTCTCTCTCGGTCTGGTTCTTTAGAATCACTTCGTTTGGTGGATAGAGAGGCCAAATGTGGGAATCGAGCATTATTGGCAGTAAAGGCAAGGCGCTCTCGGAGTATCACCATGATCTGGTTAGGGTAAGGAGATCAATAGCTATGTGCTATTGAAGCGGGGAGGAACTGATTGTCTAATAGTTGTTTAATAGATTAGTGTTTAGATTAGATAGATTGGTTGGCTCGCTGAAGACACACCAAATCGAAAATTGGATAGTTGCACATTCTCTTAGTAATTGATCCAATGCCGAGAAGGAAAACCCTATTTGATACTAAGGCTCAAGCACTACCAATTTTTTAGCTATTGTTTTGTGATGATAGATATAACATTTATTTTACATATTATGAGGGTAGGCAACGAAATAATGGAGACTCTTTCCTATAACCAACCTAATTCCTGTAACTAAATCTACTACTTGAACTAGCACCTTTTTTTTTATAGTACCAGCACGGGGGGGATGTACCTCAAACTAGTTCCTATTCTCTGTGTATACCCCAATATCCCGTTATTGTACGGGAGGTGGAAGCCAGAAAAGCAGGTTTTAATTTTAACAAAGGTCTTATTCGCTCTTGTCTTCGAAAAGAAGCCTAACCGTTGCGCAAGCTCAAGCCTGCAAACCCTGCAATAGTCTTTGCCAGGAGTCCAAACGAATTTTGCTTGATGTATAGGTAAAGAAGGATGATGTTTGGCTTTTCCACAAAAGCCGCATTTCTTATTCCCGTTTCGGCTCTCCATTACCCCAAAAATCTTTTTTCAGTCTTCTTAGCCAGATCTTGCATTATGAAAGACTTGATCCCACTTCCACTTCTTTTTTAAGTTGGGAGGGATCAAGCAGGGGTTTCTACTCACGCCCAAGATGATAGATAAGGAAGTGTATCCAAAGGTAATGCAATTGTAGAATTCTGTTCAAATAGAAAGCAGCTTTTGGCCAGTTCAAGGTCAGTCGTGAGTTGTAGGCTCAGATAGTAGCGAACCAAAAGAAATTCCCTTAGAATGAGGGCGTTGAAATGAAAAGAAAACCATCCAGCGGATAGTATGGAAGACCCTTATCAAAACTATACTCTTTCTTAGTTCAGTGCAGAAAAATACTCAAGGAACGCAAAGTTAAATCTTTCATATTAGCTCAATTCTTACTTATATCTTTTTTATCAGTTCAGGCTAAATCAAATAATAAGCGTCTAACCTCTGTCCGGTGGTTCGAGAAAAGAGACATTCAGAAAGAGAGTTATGGCATATCAAAGAAAAAGTTTAAAAATAAAAAAGCCTTGTCAGCTAACTGGGTTGCATTACTATTATATATATTAGGCTGTATGAGTATTCTTAAATGAGTGGAACGAAGTGCTTACACGAGAGGAAGCACGAGTGAAACGATCTAAAGAGTAGCTTGTGGGAGATAGCTATGAATTACTCTTAATTGAGTTTTCCATTTTGAACGTAATCGCTTTAGCGAAGCTTATGGAAAGAAAAATACCTTTTTTCTAGTTGCACTGTCCTGCAAGCGAGAGGTGCAAAGCTGAAGTAAGAGAATCCGCTGCAAGTGGAAGATCGTCTCTGACTCTGCAAATAAGCTCCCCAGGGGGATTGGACAAGTTCTAAGACTGGAATAGATGTTCACAAATCCTTTCTATGCCCCTTGCTCAGTCGATACCATTCTTCTCTCTCTTCTTTCATTAGCTGGTATTGAATCCGATGTTATATTAGAGGCTATTGAGTGCCATTACTACCAACTTTCCAAAAAGGGTTAGTTGCGGAGAAGTGAAGTAAGGAAAGGCTTTCTCGAATGTAGGCAATTGCCTTATTCAAATCAAAAGATGGGGCTTTCTTTATAGGGTGAGGAAGCATTGGTTCAAAGGCTAATTCCTAACTGTTTGAAGCGATTTTAAGACTGTTACAGGAAAAAAGTTCAACCCATGAGGACAATTTCCGCCTCTAGTAAGGACATGATCAATAGTAGAAGGAAAGATGGGAGCAAACCTGACCTCCTTATGTACCCATCGTTGATGCGAAGGTGGAATTCCCACTCTCTATGGCGGGTTGCCCAGGGAAGTCCTACAGGAATGGACATCCTCCACCATGTTACCTTCCTTAAGGTTACCTTCCGTAAGTGGATGGTCATCTGACGTCCTCTACCCCCGAATCCCTCAGAGTTCTCTGGCTGCTAGGAGTTCCTTGGTTAGAGCTTTCTTCTTCGAACTAAGGGGTAAGGCAGTTACTTATTCTTAATAGTCTTTCCTTTGATGAAGCTACTCTCAGGTATGCCTGTAAATCAGGCTTTTCAGAGTGATTTCATTGCCTTCTTAAAGGAGTTACGCCCTTAAAAGCGAAAGTATCAAGATTGGTTCTTCCGAGCTATCGGAGTGGAGTGAAAGTCTTTTCTAAAAAGATTGGATCTTGTCCGACAAAAACCTTACGTTGACTGACACTTTCTTTCTATAAGCAAGTCATTCCATACTAGTTCCAGGAGAGTAGAAGAGGAAGACAGTCGAACCACGCATTTTCCAGAAGCCAGACTAATGGGTGGTTAGCATGTCAGGGGCCAAAGGAGTGGGTACGAGCTCTTTTTCTCGTTATATGGGCTTACAGGCATGGGGAAGCACACACTACTGCCTCATCCTTCGAATCGAGACAACAGCAATGACTACGTTTTATCAAAGACTGCTCCGAGTAAGCTCACGATTCTCTTAGGCGGACAATTCTCAACATCAAGGAAGGAATGAATTCATACTACCACAGACTCAGCCGCTGCAGTAGTATCCTCATCAGATACGGATTCAGATACTACTCGTTGTGGCATATGCGTCATATACCTTTTAACTAGCCTTCGGGTGGAATAAGATTAGCAGTTAAAGGGTGGGAGTATACCTGGTGAGCTGAAGGCGAACTATGTGAGTAGATCAGCTCTCTCCTTTCCTTTCGGGATTCTTATTGTATATTAAGGAAGGGTCTAGCTCCTCTTTGATCCGGCAACATACTAATCTCACAGCTTCCCCTGAAGTCGGAGGAAAAGAATCCATCTTCCCTGTTGGGCAAACCTGTCTTGTCCTGCTATTTATTCATCCCTTCTTGGGTATTTCTTTGTTCATATTTCATTTCTCATATTTAATTAAATAAGAACCAACGCATCTCAATCCCTGAAGATTGTATACAAGATAGCGGATCCCCGATCTCTTCTTTTGTTTAGCTCGTAAACGCTAACGCACCTTGTCTGCCATAGCAGGCTTTTCTCTCTCTGGAAGAGATAGAGTATGTATCCTCCTTTCATCCTAGGTAAGGAGCGGGTAAATGAAATAGACTGAAAT
>JAOXNR010053484.1:0-14173 GCA_028571225.1 Parsonsia alboflavescens
GTAAATTGTAATGGTTCTTTTCATCTCTATTTATTACTTTTTACTAGCTTTCGGTTTGTACACTTATTGGGAGTGCTAATCAAATTATTTTCGTGGCAAAGGAAGAAGGAGAAATGAAAATGATATAGGGAAGTTAGGGGATTATAAACTGACAACGGTTACAACTTAACCTGAGCAAAGTTATTATATTTCTATTAATAAGAGAATTTTGCACTACAATGTTGGCTAATCTCTTCATTGAAGTTTGCACTTTCCCTGTATGAATTCTGATAAATTTAGTTTATAATCCATACACCATGCTGCTTGTGAACTGTAAGTTGTGACTTGAATGGGTTATCATGGGCATGAGGGTAGCTTATTTGCTGTTACAACCATTACTTAAGAAGTTGAGGATATAAATGATCTGTTGCTTTTTCCTGCTTTCTATCAAACTTTAGGTATACAAGAAACATAAATGGACTTTTTTGGCTGGTTTTCCCCCCTCTGTTTGAATTGGAAGTTGTGGTGATTGTGATGTTCAGAATAAATTTAGGATGTGTCCCTTGATGTTGCCTTAAATTTATAAACCAAAGGCCATTCTAACAAATCAAATGACATTCTCTAATGCCAAAGTTATGGATACCCCACATGCCTTTTAACAAGAAGTGGGACCTAAGAAATAAACCTCAGATCTTATCATATAGTAAGTAGTTTTTGCACAAGGAAATATGTACTAAATATCTTACATCCTTAAACTCTCAAGTGTTCATTCCAATTGTAAATGACTAATCTGCAATTTTTTAATTCCCAGAACCGTCTTCCTTCTTGTAGAATAAAAAGACAGAAGATGAATATGCAATTCTCAACAAATACATACAACATACTACTAATACATATACGTTATATTATCAGAAACGAGAACTCCTGAATAAAGCAGAAAACAATCAAATCCAAACCTGAGTAACCTCTGCAGAAGCAACCCATATCAGCATAAAAACACCAATCAAACCTAGTCCAGATTTGTATACATGTATATTCCACTACCCAAAAGGGCAACAAATGTTTTGTTTCTTAGGACTCATTCAAGTACTCTCTTTGTATAGCTAGGTAGAAGTTCCAATACCGCCAATTTCAAAACCCAAAAACACAAACATCACCTAAATGAAGCTCAAATTAGAACAAAAATAACACATACCCAGAGACATGCAATTAAACCCTTACCTGTCTTTGTTGAGAGTGAACCACCCGATAAAGCCCTAACTGCGGTGTTGACATGGTAGAGGATGAAGAAGATGACGAAGATCGTGGAGCTTGAGTTTATATTGAGTTTTAAGAGAGGAATGCAGAGATGATGTCGATTTCTCCTAAGCTGGACAGTCGAGGGTGGGTAGAGTGTGTGTAGAGGAGTGTGAGACAGTGGGGGTTTTCTTCTGAGCTCGCCAGTGTCATTGGTGCTTGTCTGGCTCCGGCGAGCTAGATGAAAGTGAACTCGGGAGGTCGAGGTGGAGGTCACCAGTGCCGCGAAGTTTGATTTGGAGGTGGAGGTTGAGGAAAATCGAGAGGGAACTCGGGCAGTGGGGGGAACTCGAGATCTTGACTTCTATAGGAGCTATGTTTTGTTTTATTTTGAAATTCGAAAAAAGAAATAGAGTTTTATTGGTTTCTGAGCCAAGCTTTCCGTTTCATTCTTCCGTGAAGAATTTAACACACGCACATGGTACTCTGTGCGTTGCAGCACACAGTATTATATATATATATATATATATATATATATATATTTATTTATATATATTTATGGCTGCTATTGTGTGTGCCGTTGCACAGTGCGACGGCGTCGAAACGACGTTGTTTCGGCACCGTTGCACAATGCGACGACGCACATCCTAGAAAAATCATATATATATATATCAAATTCTAAATTAACTCTGTTATTACATATGAAATATTTAGTTTAAAAAGTCCTTGTTTAGCTTCTTCCTTTTTTTTTTTTGAATTCGGGAGAAAAAAAAATCAAATATGTTAAATTTTATTCATTATTTATATGCACATCTATATAGAATTACATTAATTGATTTTATTAGGATTAAATTATTCTCACTCTTAACTGAATGGACAATAAAGGAATGTTTGAGTATGTCTTAATTTTTACTGTGGAATGTTGAATGATTAAGATAGGATTTGTCCCTCTAATATAACAAGAGAGTGATGTCTAACATTCTTGGTTGAGTAAGATTATGAAATGCATGGTCATGCTCAAATAAGTAGATATGAGATATTTATCTTATTCGATTTAGTTAATCTACTCGGGGTTGAGAATTGAGATATAGAACTTTACTGAGTATGACACGTTTCATGACTCATGTTCCTGGACAAAGAGAATAAAACATATTATTTTTATCACGGAAGGGTTTTGTCTTGTTTCCGATATTCTTGTTAATTGGATTGGAATAATATGTTGTTAAACACCGCTTATTGTACATGACATTAAATATCGTTTTTGTCAAATGCCAATTTTGCGAGGACCTATTGGGTCAGACATTCAAAACGTATCGCTAATGGGTAATATCTCGTTTGGGACCTAAACGTAATTAGCTCAAGTTTTTTAGGCTAATTCACGAATAGAAATTTACTGAAAATATAATTAAGAGTTAATTATGTGATTGGATTGTATTTTTCCAGGTTTGTTGAACCTGGACAATTTTCTAATTCAATTACTCTCTGATAGGCAGATCGTTTTGAATTCATATTAGAATTCAAAACAAGATTGATTTATCTAGGAGGGTTTTTTCATATCTTACGCCTGTATTTTTTCTAATCAATGTTTTTCTTTTCAAAGTGTCTGTCTAGAGAAAAATAGAAGATTTTCAAAGAGTCAAAAAGAAAAAAAAAAGGGAGATAAAAATACTAACGCGATTGAATCTAGCAATTCAATCATGTCAGGTCCTTCTTGGCTCGTGTGACAATTTAAGGGTGACTGTTCTTGTGGCTGAAGTAGAGGCAAAGCTCGGAGATCTTTGTTGGTGACCGTAGACGACGATTCAAGTCATCTTCCATCTGTTATTATAAAATAGGTATTTACTAACCCTCTGTAGGATTCCCTCAGATCGATACCTGGAGGAGGTCTATTTGTAGCCTTCCCTTCAGTTAATACCATTAGTACTTAAGCAATGTTTTTAATTTCTCCATTTTTAATCGCTTCAGTACCTTTTGAATACCAAATGTGTGAGTTGCAAACCTAAGCACATCTTTATTTTCCAAGGTCTTTTGTTTTAGATTCTTGTTTTCAATAATGCACAACTTTTGTCAACCTCCAAAGTACTAATAATATTTAGTTTCCCAATATAAATATCAATAGTGACAAATCCAGATCTTCAAAAAGAAACTTAGGCATATAGGATCATTTTTGCATCGCTTAATAAATATTCACTTTTATGATTATACCACTTGTGTCCAGATTGCATTATTCTATGGAATGATCTATTTATCAAATAAATTTCTCAAGCATTTTGATGTAATAAACAGGAACGAATAACGGCTAAACAGGAAAAGAATCGGATATTGTGAAAACACACAAGTTTTCAATTTAAGGATCAAAAGTCGACGACAAAAGTAAAAAAAATCATATTGTAAAAGCCTGTCTGTAATTGAAAACAAAATGAGATATTTATAACCTAAAATCTACCCTAAACCTAATTGGAAATTATAAAACCCCCTAAAATATTAAAAGCCCAAAAATTCAAAGTTGAGTCCATTCCAAGCTCGGGCCAGCCTGCATCATTCTCCTTGGCTTGGAAAAGATTCGTCCTCGAATCTGAGTCGTCCTTACCAACTGCGTTTTCACCAATGCTAAGGTCCAAAAGAAATCTAATTAATAATAATAAAACTCCTAATTGGGCTAATAGTAAAAACTTGAGGACCAAATCTATAATTTTAAAAGTTGAAGCACTGGTCTGCAAAAAAAAAAAAAAACTACATCATCTCCTTCATTGGAAACCCTAGCCGCCACCCTGTTGACTAGCCGTCAACCTTGGTTCGATTTGCATCTAGCTTGAACAGTCCCTTCATGGATGCTGCTGCATCAAGATCAGCTAGATTTTGTGGTGCAGTCTGCTCTTCGTCCCGCCACTGCTTTTGCTGTTTTGCCGGCCTTGCTGCTCACTTGAGAGATCTACCTGGTGCTTTGGTGGTTTAGATTTGCTCGACTGGAACTGCTCGTCGCCGCTTGGTTATCTTGAATCTAGCTCCCACTGGATGATTATCTTGCCGCCAGTGGAGTGATTGGTAGTAGTCTCGGTGACTGTTCTGGCAACTTTTGAAACAGAAGATCGTTTCTCCAATCTTTTTTTTTTGTGATCTGCCTACTCACCTAATTGGAAATCTTGATTTTCATACCGAGATTCCGGAAAGAAGATGGTTGTAAGGTCTGTTGTTCCGGTCGGCTACGTCGCCCCCGATTCAATGCTGCAAATGGATTGACATTTTCCTCCTCATCTGCAGATTCAATCTCTGATTCTGTTCCCTCCTTAGTCTGAAAGTCCAACCTAGCCTGCTCCAGGTGCCGCTCCAAGTCTTGGATCCTCCTTCTCTATTCTTTGTTTTCGTTTTTCCGTAGGTCTCATTGACAATTTTGTTCGTCTTCCTAAGGAATGACTCCACATCCCCTTCCAATATGATGACGTCTGCAACCTCCACGATTCTGCTTAGCCATTGATTTCAGCAACCTAAGGCTCTGATACCAACTAATGCAATAAACAGGAACGAATATTGGCTATACAGGAAAAGAACTATATATTGTGAAAACACACAAGTTTTGAATTTAACGA
Organism: Parsonsia alboflavescens; assembly: GCA_028571225.1. Classification (NCBI taxonomy): domain Eukaryota; kingdom Viridiplantae; phylum Streptophyta; class Magnoliopsida; order Gentianales; family Apocynaceae; genus Parsonsia; species Parsonsia alboflavescens. The sequence continues at coordinate 4,803 of JAOXNR010053484.1, forward strand.
CCAAAAGTCGACGACAAAAGTTAGAAAAATCTCATTGTAAAAGCCTGTCTATAACTGAAAAAAAAAACAAGATATTTATAACCTAAAATCTATCATAAACCTAATTGGAAATTAAAAAAACTCCTAAAAATATAAAAAGCCCAAAAATTCAAAGTTGAGCCCATTTCGAGCTCAAACCAGCCTGCATCACATTTGACCAGTTTATTTCATGAAACTTGAACCCTTCAAGGATTTTCATATAAATGTCTTATAATCTATAACGACATACGTCAACTGCAATTGAATTTTTCTTGTATTGCCGGACTAGTTAAAATTAAAACGAGATTACATCCACCTTGAGAGAATAAGTCTCCTCATAATTAATATCATGTCATTGGGTAAATCTTTCTGTGACAAGTCAACATTATATCATGTGATTTCATTTATCTCATTTCACTTCTTAACAAATACTCATTTGTACCCTATTGGTTATACACCACTTGGTGTATGGATAATTGGTCCAAAATCACTTTGAAGCGAAAACAAATCTTACTCAACTTTAATTTTGTCTTTCCATTGTTGGCCATTCATTTTTTTGCCTACATCCTTCAACTAATGTAGGTTCAAAAACCCCACTTTTCAATCATAATATCACGTGCTTTATAATATAGAAGTATATCGTTAACGACTAATTTATATTTTTTCTATTTATTTCCCTTATGACATAATTCACTAAAATCTCATCATTACTTTCTTGAATTATGTTAAGGGTTTTCTCTAGAAGTGAATCTTCTTTGTTTCTCTCTATAGGAAAAACACTTTCGTATATTGGATCATCACTTAAATTTGCTCTCATTTTCTTAAGAGGATTTTTATCTTTTGAACTACAAGTCTTCCAAGCTTTTAGTGTGACATTAATTCTTTTCAACTTGATTTTGCCCTTCAAGGGCTTTAGCTTTGATAGGAGCATCTGTAGTCGGGAATTTCTTTTGGTCAGTAAATTCACCTGGCAACCAATTTGTCATATTATGCTAATGAATTATCCTTTGAACTTCTACTTCTCATTCATTATCATAGTAAGATATGGATAATTCTTTCCTTGGAACATCTCCTTTGTTGTCCGATTGATTATTTTCTTCCTCCGTATAATGTTGGAAAGAATGATTCACCAAATAATGACAATTAGCAATCCATGCCATGAATAAATCTCCAGTCATTGTTTTATCTCATCCAATTCGTTCCTGATGCTTCATGCTTCATGTAATAGCTTCGAAACTCAAAAATTGCAAGTGAAGAGGAGATTTCATAAGTAAATATAAAAAAGTTGCAAGGAAGAGAAACTAATTCAATTAAGCAATTTAACAAGTTCAAAGTCATTTCTACCATGAGAAAAGACATTTCTGACTATTCAAAGTTATTCTTGAGTCCAAGTTCTCTAAGCATTCATTGGATTTCTTTGCCTAAAATAAAATGAGCCTAAGAAGTACCAAAAATTCAATCATTCAAAGCACATTCATATATAATAATAATAATAATAATTAAGAAGAAGACCATAGGAATTTCATGCACGCTTTTTCAGTACATGATGATCAGTGAAAACTTCTTAAAATTGCAATAATTTATCTCTACTCATGTTCAAATGCAAACAATTGTAAATTACTGCCCTGTACTTTTGATGGTTTCCTTTTCATTTTGTGGGTCATCAATCCTAAGTTTTGCCCATGACTTGTTTTAAGATCTGCTGACCACTGAAAATTGAATGACTTCAATTCTTTTGGTGGTCATCTCAATAAAAGCTGAGGAAGGGAATAACGATTTCCATTTTTTTTTCTTCCTTTTTTTCTTTTTCTATGGCAAAAGTAAAGCCAACCACCAAAAAACATAGCCACACCTAGATACAGACCTCTATGTTGTTTCTAGACGGGTTAGAGTTGCACCTTGGCTCGTTCATGAGTTCTCATGCCATTGTTGTAGGATCATCCTTAAAAGCTACTTTTGTGAAGCTGTTTCTTCTTGTAAGAATTGCCTATTTAATTTTGTAAGATCATCCTTGTAAGCTCCGCAAGGAACCATTATTATTAGTTATCATAACTGTAGCGCCCATGCATGATGATTGATGAGTATACATAGAATATGGTTCTTGTAATGAATCACAATTTACTGACCTTAATATGGTTCTTGTAATAGCCTTTAACATCATTAGTGAAGCAATCATCATCTGAATTCAAGTTCTGCCCTTTGTCACATTTTACATGCTGTTTCTTTCCTCCATAATCTTCATAGTTATTCACCAAGCTCAATATTAGCTTCATAACAAAGTTCCTGTAAAGGAAACTATCCTCTTGTGCGAACTTCTTCAACCTGTAATGAATCACTCATAGCAAGGAAGACAAAGAACGAGTATGACAGGAAGATTTGTTTTCAAAGTTCACCCAATCAGGGCCACGTCTTCGTGCAGAGGCATTCTGCAAAGTTTCACTAGACAGAAGAATTTAGGTACAAGAATGATCTTCTCTCAAGATTAGAGTACAAAAGGAGTGAGAACTCTCACTAAAAATTCAAACCCTCGATTTTTCTTCTAATTTCTTCTCTCTACACTTTTCTCGCCTCTCACTCTCCTATTCTGTGTCTATTCTCTTCTCTATTTCTCATAGTAGAATTTTTCTTTATATACATTTCCTTCTGTCTTGAAATCCCTCTCTCGAGTCTCGAATCTAGAATCACAAATTCCTTCCATCTCGGATTCGTTTCTCTCCGTCTCGAATCCTCCTTGGTCTGTCTCGAATTCCATTTCTCGAGTCTTGAATTCCGTTTGCAGTATATTTGGCTTCACCGGCCAACAATCTCCCATTTGAAGATAAATATACTTGATTCACCAAACAACTTTGTAACAGTCTTCTTTACTTGTGCCTCTTCAATACTCATCAATTAACATGGAGTAACACCAATGGTGGTAGTACAGAAAACATGCTTTTCTCTATCTACTACATGGGTCAACATATCAGCAGGATTCTTTGAGCCATCAATCTTTTGTAGCTTAAACTCATTATCCTTCAAAATTGACCTGATGAAGTGATAACGCTTCTTGATATGTCTTGTCCTTGAGTGATACGCAAAGTTCTTAGTTAAGTGCACTGCAATTTGACTATCACTCCCCAATGTACTGATTTGCTGCTTTCGATGTCGCTCCTCCATGTATTCTTGTAACCACATGATTTCCTTGGAGGCTTCTATGATCGCCACATACTTCACTTCTGTTGTCGAAAGAGCCACCACTTTCTGCAATTGAGATACCCAACTCACTGCTGTACCTGCAACTGTAAAGACATATCCCGTGCTACTCTTATCACTATCTCGATCACCAGAGTGCTCTGCATCCACAAAACCTTCCAATTCTAGGGATGTGTTACCATAGGAAAAAGATTTATTTGGTGTACTTGCCAGATATCTCAATATCCATTTCACTGCATTCCAATGCTCTTTGCCTCGGTTCTGCAAGTATCGACTCACTACTCCCACTACCTGTGCAATGTCTGGACTCGTGCTCACCATGACATGCATCAAACTTCCCACTGCTGATGCGTATGGAACTGCTGCCATTTCATCTTTCATAGCTTGAGTGCTCGGACACAAGTCCTTGGAAAGTTTGAAGTGACTCGCTAGAGGAGTCACAACTGGTTTTTCCTTGTCTGTGTTGAATCTCTTCAACACCTTGTGCACATAGTCTTCTTTGTGACAGCACATAGTCTTCTTGCTGGTTTTTCCTGTCTCTAATGATTTTCATTCCCAAGATATTCTTGGCCCCTCCAAGTCTTTCATAGCAAACTGTGATGCTAGCATCTTCTTCACTTCAGCGATTCTCTTCATATTTGAACTAGCCACCAGCATGTCATCCATATACAAAGAGAGATATACAATATCACTATCACTATACTTGCGAAGATAGACGCAATGATCAGACTCACCATATGCAAATCCTTTTTCTTCCATGAAACCATCAAACTTCAAATACCATTGTCGTGGAGCTTGTTTCAGGCCATACAACCTTTTCTTTAAGCGACATACCATGTGCTCCTTACCTTTGACCTCAAAACCTCCAGGTTGTGCCATGTACAGTTCTTCGCCTAAGTCACCATGTAAAAATGCCGTTTTTACATCTAACTGCTCGAGATGAAGGTCCTCCACTGCAACAATGCTCAGCAAGACTCTTATCGATGTCATCTTCACTACTGGTGAAAACATTTCAGAGTAGTCAATCCCTTCCTTATGAAAAAAACCTTTGACTACAAGTCTGGCCTTATGTCTAATACTCCCATCAGCTTCATTCTTAATCCTGTACACCCATTTGTTTAGTAAGGCCCTTTTTCCTGCAGGTCTTGTTTTGAAGTAACGAGCTCATCTCGTCTTTCATGGCACACTCCCACTACAATTGAGATGTAGCTTTCTTTGCCTCATCATAGGTCTCCGGTTCTCCCGAATCTGTGTACAGGACATAGCTTAGAACAATATTTGATGATGGATTAAATATTTCTTTCTGCTTTCTCACACGTGTGGACCTCCTCAAAATAGGTTCTTCAAAGTTGTTGGTCTGCTTTGAATCATTGTGTTCCTCTTGAACTGGCCCCTTACTGATATTAGGTTCATCTTGAACCTCTTCTTCAGATGCACTCTGATTTGCTGGAGTCCTCTTCACGGGCACCGTATCTAACTCAACATATTTTGATTCTTTGGCTTCTCCATGCTCTGTCTGACAATCCTTGTACATCTTTTCTTCATGGAATATCACATTCCGGCTACTAATGACTTTGTTATTCTCGTAATCCCAAAGTCTGTAACCATACTCATCGCCACTATATCCAATAAAGACACACTTTTGGGATTTAGCATTAAGCTTCTTCCTGTTCTCCCTGTCAATCAAAGCATATGCAAGGCAACCAAGGACCTTAAGATAGGAATAATTTACCCGTTTTCCAGACCATCTCTCTTGCGGTATTTCTCCATGCAACGCACTAGTTGGGCTTCTGTTGACAAGGTAAATAGCTGTATTAACTGCAGTAGCCCACAAGTGTAGTGGAAGACTCGCATGTAGTCTCATGCAATGGTCCTATTCATCCTCTCAGCGACACCATTCTCCTGAGGAGTTCTAGGAACAGTCTTCAACTCATGTATGCCTTGCCGACGCAAGTATTCTGCAAATTTCTTGCTTGTGTATTCACCACCATAGTCTGACTTCAGACATTTAACTTGACAGCCAATTTCCTTTGCTACCATGGTTTTCCACATTTTGAACACCCCAAAAACTTCTGATTTTTCTTTGAGAGCATAGACCCAAGTCTTGCTTGTTGCATCATCAATGAATGTGACAAAATATCTCTTACCACCATAAGAGAGCTCCTCAGCTGGTCCCCATACATCAATGTGAACCAACTCTAGCTTTTGACTTTTATTTTGTTGACCATTCAACTGAAAACTGATTGCCTTCTGTTTTCCATAGGTGCAGCTCTCACAAAAATCTAGCTCAACCTTTTGCAATCCTAGAAGTAGCTTTCTTGAGTGTAACTGCTTTACACCCTTTTCACCAAGATGTCCCAATCGATTATGCCAAAGAGTAGATAGATTATGCCAATCATAATCGACAACATAAAATAAATATAAGCATATTGAAATTGCATTAAAGTGTTCAGCCATTATGGGTTCGTCATAAAATAGCCAGATTGAGTGTGTTTAAATGTATCCTCTTCAGCAGAAAGCATTTGTTCATGATTATTTGCAATATTATACTCTTTTTCTGTATCAAGTAAAAAGTGGGCATAATTAATAACATTATCCAATAAGAAAGTTAACAACAGATTTTGCTAGCTAAATAAAATGCATAATTCACAGCATTGAACAGATAACAGGACTTTATCTATAAATATTCGGAAAAAAAACCCATTTTTCAGGAAAAAAAAATCACAGAAATTCATTACCTTTTATACTAGGAAAACATTGTTAGTGGAAGCAACTTTAGTACTTCTCAGAGGCGGCGGGGCATAAAAAAAATGGGTGCAAAATCGACCAATTCCAATTAAAGGATGGAAGTTTATTCTGGTGATGGGATAATCAGCAGTGAAGTGGAGGTTGCATTTTGCAAGAAGAAAAAAAGAATGTCGGGAATCAAATTGATAGGAGAGAATAATGGCAAAGGACTGATTTCATACCTGGGATAGCTCTTCGCAATCGGCTGATGGTGGCAAGGCTCCAGCAACCACAATAACAAAGGACCTTCCGACGTCTTCCAATTTCATGCAGAGTCACTCTTACATTTTTGAAAGGGTTTTGAGAGATAAGGTTTGGGAAGAAAAGCGCCTCCCTCCACGATTTCAATTATCCGCCAGTCTTAGCGCCTCTCACAATTCCTCTCAAAATATAATATATAAATATAAATAAATAAATAAATAAATATATATATATTGATTAATTAATTCCTCTCAAAATAATAAAGTCCATTTTTATATTTTAATAAAATTGTAAGTTGTTAAAAAATAATGTTTAAAAGTAAATTCAATAAAAATATTATTTAATTTTTTGTATTTTAATAAATATATATGGCTGTCTATAAGGAATAATCCATTACTATAATTTTTTTTAAAAAAATTAATATTTTCTTTATAAATTCAGAATCATAAACGGATTTTTAGCTATGGAATAAATTAAGTTTCTAAAAGGTGATTAAATTTTGTTATTATTTAAAAGAGGAACAATCCATTTCTGTAATTTTTTTAAAAAAGAAAATTAATATATATTTTTTATAAATTCAGAATCATAAAAATGGAATTAGAAAATGAGTTTTAGCTACGGAATAAATTAAGTTTATCATTCTGTTTCCAAGTTTTAGAAAGAAACGGTTGTTTGTTGTTCTCAAATCCGTTTTTAAATTTATTAATGCACAAATTACATTGGTTTGTTTATATATTCTACTTCCGTGTCAAACTCCGTTTCTAATAGAAATAAACAAACGAAATTTGTCCGTTTCTAAAACAAACTTTTCTAGTAGTGTACCGAAATAGTCCACATGGTTGATCAATAAGTCCACATATATATCACCCTGAACTTGTTTCAAAAACTCTGGGAGATTCAATCTCATCTTTACGTGGTGATGACTAATAATTAGGTTACTTCGAGAACAAACTCCATTCCTAAATTGAAAATTCTTATAGTTTTTAATAAATTTTCAAGAATTCTTCATATCATAATAGATCTCAGATGATCCAACCTGTCATAGCCAAATAATAAATTCAATTTTTTAACTTCTGAATTAAATTTTTAAGCATAAGCTTCAATTGTTTGAATAAATGTATAGTGGATAAATAAAGTAGTTTTCTACTACCTATTTTTTCACCCAATTCTATATATGTAACTTTGAGATATTTTGTATCTCTATCTTTCACTACTTCCAATGTGTTGATAAATCTTTTATAATATAAATCATATTCAATAATAAGTTTTATTCCTCTAGATATAATATATGTGTTCCTTCATAGCCTTCAATGGTATTTGTACTATCAAAAATTATATTCGCATATTTAATTATTAAAAAAGAAAAATATCATATGAATATCTTTAAGGTAAAACATTAAAATAAAATTTATATAAGGAACATAATATTTAATCAAATAAAATGATTTTAATTAAGAGCAAGTTATATTAACAATTTTAATTCATAAAGTTCATCAGGCAAGTAAATATATTGAAAAGGAATTAAATAAGCAAAAAAAAAGCCTAAAATTTTTTGTTCTTATAAACTATAATTTATCATGTCATATTCACTCTTGACACCTTCATGGCTTGTAAGGATATTTTTCATATCCAAATACTTATTCTCCATGAAGGTTGTTGCATCCATGTCAATTATACCATTTGCATCTTGAATAAAATTTGTTTCTATAAGTTTTCTTTATTTTTCAAAGATGGCTGATAGATGTCAAAAAGGTGTATTAGTGTATGATAGTTACGAAACCAATTTCCCCTTATGCCACATTTGTAACAATCTTCTCATTTGAATCTGATAGTGGACCATCATTAGACTTTTCAGGTATTTCCTTATTACCATATTTCTTTTGTGAGAATACTTGTATAAGTTTAGTATTGTTGTACCTTTTCCCATGTTCATGGCCATAAAAAAATTTGTTGGCTTGACTACAAGCATGACCTCAATCATAGGTACAACCTCGATTATTATAAACACTAGAATCATTGACTTTAGACAAATGAGTTGAGTCTATTTGTTAGGTTTCATGATTTTTTATCAATAACTCATTATTTTTCTCAATTATATGAAAACATGAGAGAAACCCAAAATAATTTTTAAATCTCTTTTCCTGATGTTGCTTCTACATGAGCATATATTGAGGCATGAAAAATGGAGAATAGTTTTCCAATATGCATTAGTAGTGTTTCACCATACAATTTCAATTTGAAAACTAATGCAGAACATGACAAACAAGATTGTGTTCACTTACTAATTTAAAAGCCCGTAGCCTTAGCCCATCCAATCATACCATATTACTTCTCAAGGCTATTACAAAATCATATATATCTTTGATAATAAAATATTCATTTTTAAACTTTCATTGAGATGTCAGTGAATAAAAATTATAACTTTTGCCTTTTATTTATTAGAGGCATAGCTTTCGACACCATTACTTTATTAGAGACATCATTGCTATCTTTAATGGTGTCCTTTAGACCCATTTAAGCAAGGCATATTTCGACATTAGCATCCACGATAAAAGTTTTCCTCAAAATATCTAGGGGCATATAGAGCGTAACGCTACATTATATAGTGCACTCATTGTAATCAATTCACAAAAAATCAACTCTCATAAATATACCAGTGTACCTCACAACATTACCTAATATATATATATAAATATATATATATATATATATTTATTTATTTATATAGTGTAATGCTATGCTATATAGTGCACTTATGTGTATTTATATGATCAATAAAAAAATCAACTCTTTTACATATATACATAAGTGCACCTTATAAAATTTTTGTGTCTCTCTCTCTCTCTATAATTTTTTTATAAAAGATTTTATTTATTTATCTAAAAAAGGCATTTGACTTAGATGATTCTTATATGCTTAACCATATACTTTATATAGAGTCCACAACACCGTCAAAGGCCACTATTAAATCTATAATGGTCTAAATAAAATAGGGTACAAGTTAATTATCATTTTTTTTTGGAAAAAATAAAACAATACGTTTATTATTTTAGGATTTAGTTTATAAAATATATCATAAAAATAAATTTTTTGGAATTTCTTTTTAAATTGTTGATTCAAATAGTTGACTATTAGAAATTAAAAAGTACACTTATATAGTGCACTCCACAGTA
>JAOXNR010053485.1:0-14173 GCA_028571225.1 Parsonsia alboflavescens
GACCAAGAACTAATTCCTTATGATTTAAACTTCCGGTGATCCGTACCTTACTATGCTGAACGTCCCAACACACAGATGACCTATTTAAATCTATTTGGACCTTATTACATGTGATGCTAATATGTAAAAAATTACTTATTTAGATTATAGTATTTTACACTTTTTCTCAGAAAATGATTAGCCTTTTTGGGCATAAATCCCAACATGGCCAAGTGGGCATATAGTGCACCAGAGTGCCACATGGGGGCAAAATGGTCATTTGTTACTTGTGCGGACAAATAATGCCTTAGGCTACTGCTTAGGGGTAAAATGGTCATTTTCTCACTCGTGTAGCCATATAATGCCCCGAACTGAGTAATAGGGGCAAAATGGCCATTTCTTGCTCATGAGGGCATATAATGCCCTAGATAACAACATTGGGAAGAATTGGTCATTTGTAACACGTGTGGGTAGAAAATGCTTTGCAGAACCTCATAGGGGCAAAATGGTCATTCAAAACATGTGCTCCAAGTGTCGTGGCTTGCCGCACCATTACCTGGCCCTGCTCAGTTACTTGGGCATATTGCGCCTTGAAGTGCACTTGGGGGCAAAATCGTCAGTTGTGACTCGTGCGGGCATATAATGCCTCGTGGCACCGCTTAGGGGCAAAATGGTCATTTTCTCACTTGTGCAACAACATAATGCCCCGTAGTGAGTCATAGGGGCAAAACTATCATTTGTCACTCGTAAGGGCATATAACGCCCCGGACAACCGCATTGGGAAGAAACCGTCATTTGTCACTCATGTGAGCATAAAATTCTCCATAGTGTCACATAGGGGCAAAACAGTGATTTGTGACTTATGCTCCAAGACTCGTGGCTTGCCGCAACACTACCTGGCCAAGCTCACTCACTCAAGCATATAGTGCCCTGCAGCACCACATAGGGTCAAAACGGTCATTTGGGACTCATGCAGACATACAATGCCCTGGGCTACTGCTTAGGGGCAAAATGGTCATTTTCTTACTCGTGAGGCCACATAATGCCCTGAAGTGAGTCATAAGGGCAAAATGGTCGTTTGTTGCTTATAAGGTCATATAACACCCTAGATAGACGCATTGCGAAGAAATGGGCATTCAGAACTTGTGCGGGTAGAAAATGCTGTATAGTGCCGCATAGGGGCAAAACGGTCATTCGTAACTTGTGCTCAATAGTGTCTTGCCATACCATTAACTAGCAATGCTAGGTCACTAGTGCATATAGGACCCCGAAGTGCGCATATGGGCAAAACGGTCATTAGTGACTCGTGCAAGCATATAACGCCCTAGGGTATCGCTTCGGGGTAAAATGATCATTTTCTAACTCGTGTGGCCATAAAATGCCCCGTAGTGAGTTGTAGGGCCAAAACTATCATTTGTCATTCGTGAGGGCACATAACGGCCCGAATAGCTCCATTGGGAAGAAATCATCATTTGTCACTTGTGTGGGGCAAAACAGTGATTCGTCACTTGTGCTCTAAGTCTCGTGGCTTGTCGCACCATTACCTGGCCATGCTCGGTCACTCGGGCATATAGTGCCCCAGAGTACCGCTAAGGGGCAAAACAGTCATTTGTGACTTGTACGGGCATATAATGCCCCGAGGTATCGCTTAGGGGCACAATGCTCATTTCCTCACTCGTGCCGCCATATAGTGCCCCGAAGTGAGTCATATAGGCAAAACTATCTTTTGTCACTCGTAAGGGCATATAACCCCCCAGATAGTCGCATTGGGAAGAAACGGTCATTTGTGTGGGCAGAAAATTCTCCGTAATGCCACATAGAGGCAAAATGGTGATTTGTGACTTGTGCTACAAGTCTCATGACTTCCTGCAGGATTTACTTGCCATACTCGGTCAATTGTGCATATAGTGCCCTTGTGTGCCGCATAGGGGCGAAACGACCATTTGTGACCCATGCGGGCACATAATGCCCCGGGGTATCGCTTAGGGGCAAAAGGGTCGTTTTGTCACTCGTGCGGCCATATAGTGCCTTGAAGTGAGTCATAGGGGCAAAACTATCTTTTGTCACTCATAAGGGCATATAACGCATCATATAGCCAAATTGGGAAGAAACGGTCATTTTTCTCTCGTGTGGGTAGAAAATGTTCCGTAGTGCCGTATAGGGGCTAAACCGTGATTTGTGACTTGTGCTCCAATTCTCATGGCCTGCCACACCATTACCTAGCCACGCTCGGTCACTTGGGCATATAGTGCCTCGGAGTGCCACATAAGGGGCAAACAGTCATTTTGTAACTCGTGCGGGCATATAATGCCCTGGGGTATTGCTTAGGGGCAAAATGGTCATTTTCTCACTCGTGCGGCCATATAGTGGCCCGAAGTGAGTCATAGGGGCAAAACTATCATTTGTCACCCGTAAGGGCATATAACGCGACGGGCATTGGGAAGAAACAGTCATTTATCACTCATGTGGGCAGAAAATTCTCCGTAGTGTTGCATAGGGGCAAAACGGTGATTTATTACTTGTGCTCCAAGTCTCGTCGCTTGCCGTACCACTACTTGGTCAAGCTCGGTCACTTGGGCCTATAGTGCCCCGCAGCACCGCATAGGATCAAAACAGTCATTTAGGACTCATGCGGACATACATTGCCCTAGGCTACTGCTTAGGGGCAAACTGGTCATTTTCTTACTCGTGTGGCCATATGATGCCCCGAAGTGAGTCATAGGGGCAAAATGGTCACTTGTTGCTTGTAAGGGCATATAACACCCTAGATAGCTGCATTGCGAAGAAATGGGCATTCACAACTTTTGCGGGTAGAAAATGCTCTGTAGTGCTGCATAGGGGCAAAACTGTCATTCGTAACTTGTGTTCAAAGTCTTGTGTCTTGCCATACCATTAACTAGCAATGCTAGGTCACTAGGGCATATATTACCCTGGAGTGCGCATATGGGCAAAACGGTCATTAGTGACTCGTGCAGGCATATAATGCCCTAGGGTATCACTTAGGGGTAAAATGGTCATTTTCTAACTCGGGTGGCCATATAATGCCCCGTAGTAAGTTGTAGGGGCAAAACTATCATTTGTCACTCGTGAGGGAGCATAATGCCTCGGATAGCTACATTGGGAAGAAATTATCACTTGTCACTTGTGTGGGGCAAAACGGTGATTCGTCACTTGTGCTCCAAGTCTAGTGGCTTGTCGCACCATTACCTGGCCTTGCTCAGTCACTTGGGCATATAGTACCCCAGAGTGCCGCATCGGAGCAAAACGGTCATTTGTGACTCGTATGGGCATATATGCCCCGGGGTATCGCTTAGGGGCACAATGGTCATTTCCTCACTCATGTCGCTATATAGTGCCCCGAAGTGAGTCATACAGGCTAAACTATCTTTTGTCACTCGTAAGGGCATATAAGCCCTCGGATTGGGAAGAAACTGTCATTTGTGTGGGTAGAAAATTTTCCGTAGTGCAACATAGAGGCAAAATGGTGATTTGTGACTTGTGCTACAAGTCTCGTGACTTCCTACACCATTAACTTGCCATGCTCGGTCATGCCCCAGGGCATTTGCGACCCATGCGAGCACATAATGCCCCAGGGCATCGCTTAGGGGCAAAATGGTCATTTTCTCACTCGTGCAGCCATATAGTGCCCCAAAGTGAGTCATAGGGGCAAAACTAGCTTTTGTCACTCATAAGGGCATATAATGCCCCGTATAGCCAAATTGGGAAGAAACATTCATTTTTCTCTCGGGTGGGCAGAAAATGTTCCATAGTGCCACATAGGGGCTAAATGGTGATTTGTGACTGGTGCTCCAATTCTCATGGCCTGTCGCAACATTACCTAGCCACGCTCGGTCACTCGGGCATATAGTGGCCTAGAGTGCCGCATAAGGGGCAAACGGTCATATGTAACTCGTGCGGGGATATAATGCCCTGGGGTATCGCTTAAGGGCAAAATGGTCATTTTCTCACTTGTGCAGCCACATAGTGCCCCGAAGTGAGTCATAGCGGCAAAACTGTCATTTGTCACCCGTAAGGGCGTATAACGCATCAGATAGCCTCATTGGGAAGAAAAGGTCATTTATCACTCGTGTGGGCAGAAAATTCTCCGTAGTGTTGCATACGGGCAAAACGGTGATTTGTTACTTATGCTCCAAGTCTTGTCGCTTGCCGCATCACTAACTGGCCATGCTTGGCCACTCTGGCATGTAGTCCCCCGGACCGTCACATTGGGGCAAAATGGTGATTTGTGGCTCTCGTGGAGATATAATGCCTCGGGCTACCGCTTAGGGTCAAAATGGTCATTTTCTCACTCATGCGGCCATATAAAGGCCCAAAGTGAGTCATAGCGATAAAACGGTCATTTCTTGCTCGTAAGGGCATATAACGCCCTAGATAGCCGCATTGGGAATTATTGTTCCTTCGTAATTCGTGTGGGTAGAACATGTGCTTTGTAGTGCCGCATAGGGGCAAAATGGTCATTCCCAATTTGTGCTCCAAGTCTCGTGGCTTGCCGCACTATTAATTCGCCCTGCTCAGTCACCTGGGCATATACCGCCCTGGAGTGCGCACAGGGGAAAAAATGATCAATTGTGACTCGTGCTGGCGTATAAGCCCCGAGGTATTGCTTAGGGTCAAAACGTTCATTTTCTCACTCATGCAGGTATATAATGCCCCGTTGTGAGTCATAGGGGCAAAACTATCAGTTGTCACTCATTAGGGCTCATAATGCCCCGGATAGCCGCATAGGGGCTAAACGGTGATTTGTGACTTGTGCTCCAAGTCAAGTGGTTTGCCACACCATTACCTGGCCATGCTCGATCGTTCGGGCACTGAGTGCCCCGAAGTGTTGCATAGGGAAAAACGGTCATTTTTGACTCATGCGGACATATAATGCCCCGGGCTACCACTTAGGGGCAAAATGCTCATTTTCTCACTCGTGCAGCCATATGATACCTCGGAGTAAGTCATAGGGGCAAAATGGTCATTTGTTGCTTGTAGGGACATATAACGCCCTGGATATCCACATTGGGAAAAATGGGCATTTGTCACTCGTGTGGGTAGAAAATGCTCCAAAGTACCTCATAGGGGCAAACCAGTCATTCGTGACTTGTGCTGCAAGTCCCATGGCATACCGCACCAGTAACTGGCCATGCTATGCCACTCGGGTATATAGTGCCCCGGAGTGCCGCATAGGCCCCTAATGGTCATTTGTGACTTGTGTGGATATATCTTGCGTCGGGCTACCACTTTGGGGTATAATGGTCATTTTCTTACTCGTGCGGCCATATAACGCCCAGAAGTGAGTCATAGGGGCAAAATGGTCTTTTCTCACACTTAAGGGCATATAATGCCCTAAATAGCAGCATTCGGAAGAATTGGTCATTTTTAACTCGTGTGGGCAGAAAATGCTTCGTAATTCCGTATATGGGAAAAATGGTCATTTGTAGCCTGTGCTCCAAGTCTTGTGGTTTGCAGCACCATTAACTAGCCTTGCTTGGTCACTCGGGCATATAGTGCCTCGAAGTGTGCATGGGGGAAAAACTGTCATTTGTGAGTCGTGCGGGCATATAATGCCCCGGGGTACCGCTTCAGGGCAAAATGGTCATTTTCTCGCTCGTGCGGCCATATAATGTCCTGTAGTGAGTCATAGGGTCAAAACTATCATTTGTCACTCATACGGGCATATAACGCCCCGGATAGCCGCTTTGGGAAGAAATGGTCTTTTGTCACTCATGTGGGTGGAAAATTCTCCGTATTGCCGGATGGGGACAAAACGGTCATTTGTGACTCATGTGGACCTATAATGCCTCAGGGTACCGCTTAGGGGCAAAATGGTCATTTTTTCACTCATGCGGCCATATAATGCCCCGTAGTGAGTCATTGGGGCAAAACTATCATTTGTCACTTGTAAGGGCATATAAGGCCTCGGATGGCTGCATTGGGAAGAAACAGTCATTTGTCACTCATGTGGGCAGAAAATTCTCCATAGTGCCGCATAGGGGCAAAATGATGATTTATGACTTGTGCTCCAAGTCTCGTGGCTTGCTACACCATTGCCTAGACATGCTCTGTCACTCGTGCATATAGTGCCCTAGAGTGCCACATAGGGGCAAAATGGCCATTTGTGACTTGTGCGTACATATAATGCTCCAGGCAACTGCTTAGGGGCAAAGTGGTCATTTTCTCACTCGTGTGGCCATATAATGTCGTGAACAGAGTCATAGGGGCAAAATGGTCACTCGTTACTCGTCTGGGCTGAAATTGCTTCGTATTGTCGTATATGGGCAAAATAGTCAATTGTGACTTGTACTCCAAGTCTCGTGGCTTGCCGCACCATTACCTCTCCATGCTCGGTCACTTGGGCATCTACCGACCAGAGCGCTTCGAATAGGCAAAACGGTCTTATCTAACTCCTGCAGCCATATAATGCACAATTGAGTCATTGGCGCAAAACAGTCATTTGTCACTCGCGTGGGTATAAAACTCCCCTAACTACTGGACTAGGCCGAAATAGTCATTTGTCACTCAATTGGGCAAAATGGTCATTTCTCAGTCATGCGGACATATAATGCCCAGGGTTGCTACTTAGGGACAAAATGGTCATTTCTTATTCGTGAGGGCATATATTACCCCGAAGTGCATCATAGGGGCAAAATGGTGGTTTGTCACTTGTTCATAACTCCCAGAGTGCCAAATAGGGGCAAAAAGGTTATTCGTGACTCGATCAGGCATATAATGTCCCGTAGTACCACTTTGGGGAAAAACTGTCATTTGTCACTAGTGCAGGCATATGATGCCCAGGAGAGCCACGTAGTTTTGAAATAGTCGTTTGTCACTCTTGTGGGCATATAATGCCACGGGGTGCTGCTTAGGGGCAAAATGGTCATTTCTCACTTGTGCGGACATGTGCTGCCCTGGGGTGCTGTTTAAGGAAAAAATGGTCATTTCTCACTCGTACGGGAATATAACACCCTGAACTGTGTCTTAGGGTCAAACCAGTCATTTGTCACTCGTATGTAACTCCCTGGAGTGCCGGGATTGGGGCGAAATGGTCATTTGTCACTCGATTGGGCATTTAATGTCCCGTAGTACAGCATTGGGGAAAAACTTTCATTTGTCACTCATTCTAGCCTATAATGCCCAGGAGAGCAACATAGTTGAGAAACGGTCATTTGTCGCTTGTGTGGGCATATAATGTCCCATTGTGCCGCTTAGGGTCAAATGGTCATTTCGCACTTGTGCAGGCACTTAATGAGTCGATGAGCATCAAAGGGGCAGAATGGTCATTTGTCACTCGTGTGGGTATAAAACTCCCTAGAGTGCTGGATAGGGGTGAAACGGTTATTTGTCACTAGATTGGGCATTTAATGTCCCGTAGTACCGCACTGAGGAAAAGTTGTCATTTGTCACTCGTGTGGGCATATAACATGCCAAGGTCCATCTTAGGGTCAAAATGGGCATTGCGCACTTGTGCGGGCAAATAATGCCCCGAAGTGTGTCATAGGGGTAAAACGGTGATCTTCCAAGTCTCGTGGTGATGGAGATCAAGAAGCATACATGGCATGGGATAATTCATGGAAGATCTCATATTAAGATGGTTATGGAATAAAGAAGTTTATGTACAAGTGCTTGTATTTCAAATACAAGGTTGGAAAATCAAGAATGAAGAAAGACTTGTTAGAGATTGAAGATGATATTAATAATGATTAGGAGTTCTTGTACAAAGATCAATATTGTATAAGCATGGAACTTTGAATTGAAAGAACAAGGTTGGAAATTAAATGAACAAGGCTGAAACTTTCAGCAAATGTGTTGAGACAAATGTTAGACTTTACAGCATTGTTTGAAGCATAACTGTCAGTGGAGGCTGAACCAAGGAAAGAGCTCAACATGCGGATGATAGAAGACATCAAGGAGGAGTGATTAAGCAGGAATCAAGCCATTTGAAGCTTTGGAAGTGAGGCTACATGAGCTGGACAGATTGGCAAAATCTACCAAGAAATTTCTGTTTTGGTCCTCTGCTTTTACAGCCTTGTTATCTTGACATTAGTTAGATTTTTCCACTTATTGTTAGTTGTTTTCTTTATGTTTTAAGCTATCTTTAGGTAGCTAATTAAGTCCTTAATCCTAATTGGGGCTGAGCCTATAAATAGTCCCTCATTTGTATTATATTAAAAACAATTAACTCTATAAACGCTTTTCAGAAAATTGAATGAATTCCTTTTGGATTCAAGGCTACTTCAACCGAGAGTTCTTCCTAAGGCTCTTCTAGGGTTCTTAGTTAAACTTTAGGGTTCTCAATGCTTGACTAAGGTAACTGAGTTGAGTTGATGGGACTCAATCCATTAGATCATATTGGGTGACAATTGGTCAATGGTTCTAGCATGAATCTCTTGCATGAAGTCTTGGGCAATCACAATTTGGTTTTGGTCGAAAATTTTGATTGATGAATGATGGGTTCCTAGGGAATTTGAGATCACATCACTTGGCTTGCCGCACCACTACTTGGCCATGCTCAGTCACTCGGGCATATATTGCCCTGGAATGCCACATAGTGTCAAAACGGTCATTTGCGACTCGTGCGGATATCAAATGCCCGAGGCTACCTCTTTGGGGAAAAATGCTCATTTTCTCACTCATGCGGCAATATTCTGCCCCGAGGTGAGTCACAGGGGCAAAACAATCATTTGTCGCTTGGAAAGGCATATAACGCCCTGTATAGTCGCATTGGGAAGAAATGGGAATTTGCAACTAGAGAGGGTAGAAAATGCTCTGTAGTGCTACATAGGGGGAAACCAGTCGTTCGTGACTTACTGCACCATTAATTGGGCATGCTCGACCACTTGGGCGTATAGTGCCCCAATGTGCCGCATAGGGGCCAAAACAGTCATTTGTGACTCATGTGGACAGATAATGCCTTTCACTCGTGCGGCCATACAAAGCCTCGAAGTGAGACATAGTTGCAAAACGGTCATTTCTAGCTCGTAAGAGCACATCACACCCAGGATAGCCGCATTGGGAAGAATTGGTCATTTGTAACTCGTGTGGGCAGAAAATGCTTTGTACTGCCGCATAAGGGCAAAATGGTCATTCGTAACTTGTGCTTCAAGTCTCAAGGCTTGCAGCACCATTAACTGTTCCTGCTCAGTCACTCAGGCATATGGCACCCCAAAGTGCACATGGGGGCAAAATGGTCATTTGCGACTCGGGCGGGCATTTAATGTCCTGTAGTACCGCTTTGGGGAAAAACTGTCATTTGTCACTAGTGTGGGCATATAATGCCCAGGAGAGTCACATGGTTGAGAAATGGTCATTTGTTACTCATATGGGCATATAACGTGCCATGGCGCATCTTCGGGTCAAAATGGTCATTTCGCACTTGTACGGGCACATAATGTCCCGAAGTGTGTCATAGGGGCAAAATGGTCATTTGTCACTTGTGCGGGCATATAATGCCCCAGGGTGCTACTTTGGGGCAAAATGATGATTTCTCAATTGTGCAGTAGTCCCCCGGCCTGCTGCTTAGGGGCAAAATGGTCATTTGCCACTTGTGTAAGCATATAATATCCCAAGGGTCGTCATAGGGGCAAAACTGTTTTTTGTCATCCGTATATAATTGCTCGGACTGTCGGATTGGGGTGAAATGATCATTAGGCACTCGATCGGGCATGTCATGTCCAATAGTACCTCATTGGGGAAAAACATTCATTTGTCACTTGTGTGGGCATATAATGCCCATGAGAGTCACATAGTTGAGAAACAGTGATTTGTCACTTGTGTGGGCATATAATGTCCCAGGGTGCTGCTTAGGATCAAAATGGTCATTTTGCACTAATGTGGGCACATATTGCTACAAAGTGTGTGATCGGGGCAAAATGGTCATTTCTCACTCGTGCGGACATATAATGCCTTCTGGTGCTGCTTAGGGGCAAAATGGTCATTTCTCACTTGTGCTAGCATATAATATCCCGAAGGCTTTCACAGGGACAAAACGGTTATTTGTAACTAGTATATAATTCCTCGGAGTGCCAGATTGGCTCGAAATGGTCATTAGTCACTCGATCGGGCATCTCATGTCCCATAGTAGCTCATTGGGGGAAAAACGTTCATTTGTCATTTTGTAAGCACATAATGCCTAGGAGAGCCATAGAGTTGAGAAATAGTGATTTGTCACTCGTGTGGGCATATAATGCCTGAGGGTGCTGCTTAGGATCAAAATGGTCATTTTGCACTTGTGTGAGCACATAATGCCCCGAAGTGTGTCATTGAAGCAAAATGGTCATTTCTCACTCATGCAGACATATAATGCCCTGGGGTGCTGCTTAGGGGCAAAATGGTCATTTGTCACTCGTACATCACTCCCAGAGTGCTGGATAGGGGCGAAAAGGTCATTTATCACTTGATCAGGCATATATACTGTCCAGTGGGGAAAAATGGTCATTTGTCACTCGTGTGAGCACATAATGCCCAGGAGAGGCACATAGTTGAGAAATGGTCATTTGTCACTCATATGGGCATATAATGTCCCATGGTGATGCTTAGGGTCAAAATGGTCATTTCACACTTGTGCAAGCATGTAATACCCCGAAGTGTGTCATAGGGGCAAAGTGGTCATTTGACACTCATGCAACCATATAACGCCTCGTGGTGCTGCTTTGGGGCAAAATGGGCATTTCTCAATCGTGCGGACATATAATGCCCTGGTGTGCTGCTTAGGGGTAAAATGGTCATTTCTCACCTGTGCGGGCATATAATATCCCAAAAGGCATCATAGGGGAAAAATGGTAATTTGTCACTTCTATGTTACTCCTCGGAGTGCCAGACATGTGCGAAACGTACATTTGTCACTCGATTAAGCATATCAAGTCCCGTAGCACCGAATTGGAGAAAAACACTCATTTGTCACTCGTGCGGGCATATAATGCCTAGGAGAGCCACATAGTTTAGAAACGATCATTTGTCATTCATGTGGGCATACAATTTCCTTAGGTGCCGCTTAGGATCAAAATGGTCATTTTGCACTTGTGTGGGCACATAATGCCCGGATGTGTGTCATTGGGGCAAAATGGTCATTTGTCACTCGTGTGGACCTATAATGCCCTGGATTGCTGCCTAGGGGAAAAATGGTCATTTGTCACTCGTGCGGGCATATAATACCCCAAAGTGCGTCATAGGGGTAAAAAGGTCATTTTTCACTCATACGTAACTCCCCAGAGTGCTGGATATGGGCGAAAAGGTTATTTGTCACTTGATCTGGCATATCATGTCCCGTAGTACTGCATTGGGGAAAAATGTTCATATTTTGCTTGTGCAGGCATATAATGCCCTGGAGGGCCACATAGTTGAGAAACACTCATTTGTCACTTGTGTGGGCATGTAAGGTCCCAAGGTGCTGCTTAGGATCAAAATGGCCATTTTGCACTTGTGCGTGCAAATAATGTCCCGAAGTGTGTCATAGGGGCAAAATGGTCATTTGTCACTCATGCAGGCATATAGTGGGCTGGGGTGCTGCTTAGGGGAAAAATGGTCTTTTCTCATCGTGCAGACATATAATGCCTCAGGGTGCTGCTTAGGGGCAAAATGGGCATTTCTCACTCGTGTTGGCATATAGTACCCCGAAATGCATCATAGGGGCAAAAACGGTCATTTGTCACTTGTACATAACTCCCTAGAGTGCTGGATAGGGGCAAAAAGATCATTTGTCACTTGATTGGGCATATAATGTCTAGGAGTACCACATTGCGGAAAAACCGTCATTTATCACTCGTGTGGGCATATGATGCCTAGGAGAGCCACAAAGTTGAGAAATAGTCATTTGGGGCAAAATGGTCATAAGTCGCTTGTGCGGGCATACAATGCCCCGGGGTGCTGTTTTGGGGCAAAATGGTCATTTCTCACTCATGTGGGCATATAATACCCCAAAGCGCATCATAAGGGCAAAACGATCATTTGTCACTCGTGTGGGAATATAAGTCCCTGGAGTGCCGGATAGGGGTGAAATGGTCATTTGTCACTTGATCGGGCATATAATGTCCCGTAGTATTGCATAGGGGAAAAACGGTCATTAGTCAGTTGTGCGGGCTTATAATGCCCAGGAGAACCACATAGTTGAGAAACGGTCATTTGTCACTCGTGTGGGCATATAATGTCCCAGGGTGTCGCTTAGGGGCAAAATGGTCATTTTGCAGTTGTGCGGGCACAAAATACCCTTGAAATATGAGTCCATCGACCATCCAAGTGTACTTGTCCAGGTTAGCAAATCGCAGGTTCTCACGCAACACGGTCAAGACTTGCGCAACATGATCAACATACTCCTCTGCTGTCTCGTTGTAAATCAAAATATCGTCAAAATACACAACAACAAAAGAGTTGAGGTTTGGTCGCAATACCTAGTTCATCACCAGCATGAAAGTCGTTGGTGCATTTGACAATCCGAATGGCATCACCAACCCTTCGTATAGCCCTTCCTTCATCTTGAAGGCTATTTTCCACTCGCCTCCCAGCTTCATTCAGATATGATGATATCCACTTTTCAAATCGATCTTCGTGAATACCCTTGCTTCACACAATTGGTCAAGCATGTCGTCCAACCTTCGAATAGGTAACAGGTACTTCATGGAAATTCTATTCACTACTCGGCTATCGACACACATCCTCCACGACCTTTTCGGTACTAAAAGAGTTAGCACCGCACACGAGCTGATACTCTCCCATATGAAGCCTTTGTCCGAAAGATCTCGGATCTGCTTCTTCAACTCCTCATGCTGCTACGGCATCCTCTAGTAATGAGCTTTATTTGATAACACAGCTCCTGGAATGAAGTTAATGCCGTGCTGGATGCCTCAAAGGGGCAATAATCCAATATAAAGCTCATTCAGCACAACATCCCGGAAGTGTTCCATGGCAACTCCTATTGGAACTTTCGGCTTCTGCTCCTCATCTTGGCCGAAACTCTCAGCCTTGTTTATCAAAGCAAAACAAACTGCTTCCCCTTCTAAGCTCTCCTCGAACTCCTGGCTTGGCAAGCAGATCACGGCTTTCTGTCCCTCTGCGTCCTAAAGTGGCTTCAAAATCACTTTTCTTCCCTTCGACCGCAACATATACATATGGGTGTACTCGTTGTACATTTCCTGATTGTCAAGCTGCCGAGGTCGTCCCAAGATTTTGTGCGTTGCATCCATAGGAACAACATCCGCCATGATTGTTGCTTCATACTATGGTCCGAAGGACAAATTAACTCTGTAAAGATGATTAACCTAGATATTCGAATCTTAGTTGACCCAACCAAGCTTGTAAGGATGAGGGTTGGGTTCGGCTACCAATCCCAACTTCCTCATAGCTTCTTCAGCTATCACATTCTCCCAACTCTTGGAGTTAATGATCACCCTACAAGTCTTTCTGATCACGAAGCACTTTGTCATAAAGATATCGTGACAATGCCAATCTTCATTCAAGTTGGGTCTCCTAGATGCAATCAGGGTCTATCACGCACATATCATCTTCTAGAAACTCTTCGGCATACTCCTTCTCGGGATATTCATCCATGTAAAACTAGGCATGGGCCGTAGGGCGCTCATTAGCTTAATGCCCAAGGTGGTGACATTGGTGACAATGAATGTTGGTTCGGCTATTGCCAGTTCTCTATTGGGAACTTGACTCAACATTTGGCAAGGGAGCTCTTGGTGACGGCATGACATTCAGCTGTTGCCCTACTAGCGGCGCAACCCTACTACTGCCACTGGATTATTTCGGCATAAAACTTCCTCGTGCCTGAAATCCCCAATTTCGCATCAAGTTTTTCTTCACAACTTGTTCCTTCATGTGAGCATCTCCAATGCTATCAATTCGGTGAACAGACAAAGCATCTTGAATTGGTAGCCTCAAACTGTGCAAATACATGGCGACCAACCTTGGCTCCGCCTCTATCAACCGATTTCTATGCTATGCCTTCCTTGCGTCGATCCATGCAATTTTGCATACAAGGCTTTTGAAGGGGAACCGGATCCCGAATCCATCAGGAAACGGATCCGGAGTCCCAAGATTTTTTTTAAAAAATTCTCTCACATTGGAGTTTGAGAACAATACCTGGTTTGAAGAATCTTGCAGATCTGTCCTGTGGAATGAATCTGGACGTCCTGATCTACTTGCAAAAGATCTTCTAATCTATTCCCTATCTGTCTGGGTGAACAGAAAG
>JAOXNR010053486.1:0-14170 GCA_028571225.1 Parsonsia alboflavescens
CCGCAATGTATTGCACAACGAACTAAAAGAAGGTGGATAGTGGTAGACCCCCCTGCCCCATCCCAACCCAACCTGGCCTAAAAGAGAAAAAAGTTAAAATCTTTACAGTACTGTCCTATAACATAGTTCACTACCCTTACATTCAGAAAGCATCCATATCTTTCTGATTGCTCATAATATGCTAACTGGTGCACTTCCCAACTTGTCAATTTTTCTGATGTCAACAGATGAAACTTGAAAGATAACCTTCAACAAAAGCAGATTAATACACTTGGAGTTGGAATCATGAAGCTTTAAGGGCCTACTATAATTTCTTCAGCATATGATTTTGAGTAGACAAATAATTTTTTTCAGCTGTTAATAAACTGAATAGATCATTTTCAAGCAGAAGTTTGATTTTCTGGATCATTGCAGTTATAAGTGCTCCTGAAGCGAAGGTGCCAGAGCAGAAAGAAGATGGATTGCCTGTTGATATCAGGTTACCCGTTAAACATGTCTTGTCTAGGGAGCTTCAGGTACATGTTAGAATTATACCTTATAATTGATGGTACATCCTAGTGTGGAAAATCATAGTCAACTTTGCTTCTAATAAGTGCAGGTATACTTCGACAAAATCACTGAACTTACGATGAGTAGGTCTGAGTCAGTCTTGTTCAAGGAAGCATTAGTGAGTTTGGCAACTGACTCTGGGCTTCATCCTTTGGTTCCTTATTTTACATGCTTCATTGCGGATGAGGTATATGCATTTTTACAAGCGTTTCCTAATAGACCATTTTTTCAAAGTTGAGTAATGCAGCTTATATTCCTAACTCTACCTTACTCTCAGGTTTCTCGTGGTTTGAGCAATTTCTCTCTTCTTTTTGCTTTGATGCGTCTTGTTTGGAGCCTTCTCCATAATCCACATATACACATTGAACCGTATGTAAGTTTCCTACTGAGATAGTTTTCTTATAAGGCTTTTGTTGTTACTTTTGGAAGGGTCATAGGTCCCATTAGAATTTGGATACTTATGTGGCTTTCACTGTGGAAGAATTAGGGCAACTTGGTTGATTTAGGAGTTCTAGTCTCTTGGTTAACTTACCATTCTTGATCTTAGCTATAACTAGAGTAGTTTACCTCCCGGTATAGCTAGCAGAATGGTGAAAGACATCATGATGAGGTTTCCTCACCTTGCATCAGGCGTGTCAAGTCACTTTTCTCATCTTCCTTCTTTAAACAGATGGCCACTAGGCTCCTTATTTTAACTAACTTTTCTTTGTTTCCTAGTCATTTAGTTGCATAGTGTACTTAAGTTAGTTTAGTTGGTTGTAGTTTGGTGTTAATTTAGAATATCATGCAGTCAATCCATTTATTCAATTACTTCTAGGTGTGATCAATCATAGTATATGCTTATAATTGTATGATAATACACACAGATATAGATAACTATCTAAATATATAGTGAAACCCAAGACACACACACAAACATATATTACAAGGTGCTTGGGGGAGGGGCAATTTTATCCCTCCATGTTAGTAAAATGAGCCTAATTAGAGGGATTGGGAAGTATTTGACACTCTTTTTACCTTTTTATCTAAAGATTTTTGTTAGTATTATTATTTTGTCTAACAATAATTCTTTTTTCATTCATAGGTATTAAAGCACTTTTCAATAGAACCAAATAACAAAAGTATGTCTTGTTTATTGCCATCCACCCATTCCAAACAAAACTAATGTAAATGTAATTACTTTCATTAAGAGAAGTAAGATGAGCATATATATATATATACGTGCACATGTACCTTATGCTTAAGAAATTCATAATCCAAGCTAATGCTTGTCGTTAACACACATAATTTCCTAAAACGTGCACTTGTATCTGTCTTATACACATAAGAGCCATGCTTAAGTAGGTCATCACACTATCATTTTGTGACATCTAGAAAAAGAAATAAGGACTTATTTTTAGTGGAGAGGGTATTATGCTCTCGGAAGACTACTACTGCTGTAATCTGAATACTATAGAATTAAGTGATCGATTTTTTAGAAGTTGTTGGGTGGGTATGCAAATAAATTCTGACAGTAATGTCTTATATAAGTTGGTGAAGGAACCAAAGGGAACAAAGTTCGTTGGAAGTGATATGGGAAGTCTATATATTATGGATATATATTTCCTGGTCTAGGGTTACTTTAGGTTTTGTTCGGTTTTCGATGGGGAGGAAGAGGGGGAAGGGCTCATTCCACTTCCCTTGGAACATTTATTTTGATTAGAAGAGGGGAATTAACTTATAAATTCTTGTTCTATTGAAAAGTGAAGGGATGTTGGGGTTAATAATGTCTTTACAATTTAAGTACTTGTCCAATCCTTCCAAAATGGGAGGGGAGAGAAACTTGAACTGGAGGGGAAGTGCGGTCCTCCATATGTAATTTTGTTATATTTATATTTTACCAAAAAAAGTATTTATATCTTCTTTTCCTTCCACTTTTCACCCCAACCCAACAAACCGTTTGCTGGAAACTTGACTGCTTTAATGCCTTTACTATGGATGCATGTTGCGACCACAACATTTTAGAGATTGAAAAACATAAATAATTGTTTCCAATTTCTTTAATCAATTGAGATGATGTATGTGGAGAAAGAATCACCTGTAATTTGTAATCTCTGCTAAGAAGTCCGGCATTCTCTTTCTTTTATGTTCACCCTTGTTGGGGATTGGGCTTTCTTTGTTTATCTAATCGATGTTTTCTCTCTCATCAGCTGCACCAACTGATACCATCTATTGTGACTTGCCTTGTTGCCAAGAGGCTGGGAAATCGACTTGCTGATAACCACTGGGAACTCAGAGATTTTGCTGCAAAGTTAGTAGCCTACATTTGCAAAAGGTGGGAAATAAGATAAATTGACTATTGCAAGTCAAATCTTTCTTTCCCCATGCATGAGATTGCCCTTATCAATTGCCAGATCTTAAATGGAGAAAACCTAGAAAACTGGAAACTGGCACTGATCGGGAAGTTGAATTAACTGCCGAAGGTGGGTAAAAAGGCTATATTTCTTTCTTCCAGAGTGGATCCAGTTGCTGGACCTGGACAAGTAGCACTTCAATCAGCAACAAAGAAAACCCTACTTAAGTTATTTACTTTGATGGAACTTACAGGAAAGTTAAGAAAATCTCATCCCTAGGAGACTAAAGAGAGTTTCCTACTGTAAAGGAAAATCCCCGAACAATTTCTTTTACTCAAAATGCCTTCTTTAAAACAGGAAAAGAGCAACTAATAGCTAATGCCCTCTTTGGTTAATGGCATGTTAATTATTTAAACAACTCAAACACAATAAAAAGAACAACTAATAGCTAGTATCTTTCTTTCTGTAAACCTTTTTTCCTTTTTAGTTTCGTTTCTTGTTCATTTGCTGTCTTACTTTTACCCCTGGTGGAGCAATCTGTACTCGTGGCATCACCCGTGGCTGGCTGAAAGCAGTAGCCTATATTAGCTGTTTCTTGTACTGATGCACCCCCAAGTGCTCCTGAATGGCACCTTCTACTTCAATAACTTAAAAAGAAAAATTTTGCTGTGCATCTCTAGATTTGTAAACCACCAGGTAATTTGTTCAAAACCCAGCAAAGTCACCCAAATCAATGCCTTAGATTTCTGTCGAAATGTTTTCCTGAATCCATTCCATTGAAACATCCCTAGCATGATCCTTACCATTGTTTAAATTTACATGCTTCTAGATCTTCACCATGCCATTCATGACTGATTTTTCTACTATTTCTAACTCCTTGTACCCATGAATTTCATTCAGCTGATTAGAAAGGCAAGAAAAAAGATTAGTGGTGTTGGTGGTGGCTAGAGCGTTAAAGAACATACAGTAAAGAGAGCAAGGGAAAATTTTCAGAAATTATTCTTTCACTTAGTACAGTGAGCTACCTAATCGAATTGGAAATTTGTTTTCTTTATGTAATTCCTAGCTTCAGGTGTCAAAAATGATTTTAATTTCAACGCTACAATTTATTTCTTTTCTTAATTCCATGTCTTTTATCTACTGTTGAATCACATGTCAGCTACGTAAACTGGGAGTGTGTTTAAGTTTGTGCAATCCTCCTCCTATGAGGCAGCCTTTTCAATTAAGTCATGCCAGTTAGGTCCAAAATCCAATTTTCAACATCTGACAAGATTGTCTGTAAGAAGAGGCTCATTTGTGATTTAAAGTTTTCATTTATTGCTTTCTTTTTAATGTAAGAGAGGTAACTTTTGTGGCTGCAAATATGCTTGTGACTTTCTTTTACTACACTTAAAGTAAATTATGAACATGCTATGCGTCGCATGGATTAAAACTTAAGCCGATCTTGGTCTCTATTATATGTGATGTTTTTCTTTTTAAATGAAAGCGATGTCTTGGTACTGGAATACCCAATGTTCTTTTTAAATTTCACATATTTTCAAGCATTACATATAAATCATATGGAACATTTCGATTTGTTTAGAACAATATAAATGTGCTTCGACTGTTCCTTTTCTGGAACTTGAAGTGTAAAAGATGATTTAATTTCGTGATTCACGTCTTCTTGTTGAAACCAAGTTGATATTCAGTTTCTATTAATACTATGGGTCATCAAACTATGCCTTCTACAGACTGAAAAGAATTCTCTCTGGTTCAGGGGGTTCCCTTTACTTATTTTATCTTTTTGGATTAAAACTGGACTTTGTTTTGCAGGTATGCCCGTGTTTACAACAATCTCCAGACAAGATTGACAAAAACTTTGCTACGTGCATTTTTAGATCCTAAACGAGCAATGACTCAACATTATGGTGCCATTCAAGGATTAGCAGCATTAGGACCTAATGTGGTATTTTCTCTTTGCTGTTGTGTCTTTCTCATCATTTCCTTGGAGGAGTAAGCTTCACAGATTTAATTAATCATTTTTTTTTCCCAACATGATACCCTACTCTCCTAGTTGCCTCTCCCCTACCTCTCCCACTTGTGACAAAGTGCATGTGCAAATATAAAAATACTAATGTCTTCCCCTCGATGCTTTACATATTTTATAAATAGGAAAAATATCTACGGCAATTATCAATAGGAGAGGAAAGAACAAAAGGAGAGGCTGCAGAGTAATAACACACACCCTATTTTCTCTAGTAGTTTTATTTTTATTTTTTCAAAATATTCTCTGCTCCTTTCTCCCATATTAAAGTTTTCCTTCTTCAACTAGTCATTCAGTTTCACATGAAATGAGTATAAAATGCAAAGAGACAATTGAGAACTGAAGCCAAACCATCACTAGCTGAATTTGTTTGTGGACTAGAATTCATTAATTGCATCGCCATGAGTTATTCTTTCTCTGTGAAATTAAATTCATAAATTGGTGTCTGTTATGTCTGATAAGGAAGCTTAACAAACTGACCTTTAAGAACCAATCCAGGAGAAAGACAAGTTGGTGAAGAGATTGTGAAATGGCTGTTTCTTTCTTAAACCAATGCATGATTTAAAATTATATATGTATTCTTCTTGGGAAAATACAAAGGATACTTCTGCATGTACACTGGACTGGAATAATTGGTTGTTCTTCCTCTCTTAAACTCTTTGAGGCTTGTTTCTTTAGATTTCCTGCCTACCTGCAAGTATCTGCATCTTCTATTGATGACATAATTGTTTAACTGGTTTTCGGGGACATTCCTTCTGATTTAGTTGCTTTGAAGGATTTAGTTTTGCTCCATCTGTCTAATATCTATACTTTTAAGGTAATAGGTTTTGCATATATTGATGAATAAAATATATGACCTACTTGGAGTTTGCTGTTGCATCACCACTCCGTTCTAGCTTGTTGCAGATTTCTTTGTTGAGAGATTTATCTGCTCATTATCATCCAAGCTACTAGTGCCACTGGTTGTCTGAGTCCTGTCGATTTGATCGTTCATGACTTCATTTAGTTCTTGGTATTTTATTTTTTTCTACATGATTCCAGCAGAAAAACATTGGTTAGCCTGACAAGGCAGGGGTACAATTGTTAAGAGTGTGACTATGAGTTCGTATGATGTCAATCCCTTAAATTAAGTGGGATGTACTTCCTTTAAATTAAGGAGGACAGAAGGGTGTTAGTGGAGCTCTACGTTAAAAATACTTATATTTTAAATAGTGGAGATTCAATTCCTTACATGTAAAAATAGAAATAAAGATATTCAATTTCGGTTGAGACTGAATTCAATTTATTAAATGAGCAATTTAACTGGTGTTTTCTGGCTGAACATTTATCCCCCAAGATGTTTGGAGCAATTTCTGATGCTTCGGTACTTGTAGGTATGCAGCTTTATAGTACCAAATTTGGAAAAATATCTGAGTCTTCTCGAGCCAGAGATGATTCTTGAAAAACAGAAAAACGTGATGAAAAGGCATGAGGCCTGGCATGTCTATGGGGCATTGTTGGTACGTATCTCCTTTGTAACAATTATGTTTCACTATGTGGTAAAGTTTTTTGATCCCATGGCTTTTTACCAACACTTGAATTTTCCAGCATGCTGCAGGTGAATCAATTTATAAATGGCTGAAGATCTTTCCGTTCTTTCCATCACCTCCTCCACACACTATATGGAAGCAGAATGCCAAGATTATAGTTTCCTGTACAGCTTGGAAATCTCTTTACGTGCATTTTATATGTTCTATTTGCAAGTTCTGCCAATAGTTTACAAATTTCTGTGTATATCAATCTTGCCATATATATCTGCAATAACAATTCCATTTATAGCTTCCTGATTTATTTCTTACTCCCCTTTTGATCTTCCCGAAACATGAAGGTAAACGCAAGGCCAATGACAATCCGTTGGAGGAGCATTCACCTCTGAAGAAACCTGTGAATGACAAAAATGCTGATGAAATGGAGATTGTTAAAAGTCTTGATGCTTCTGGGGATTCTGCTGTTCCGTCATCTTCAAAAATGGTTTCTGAGGACCACACAACAGAAGCTAGACAGAGAACAGACAAACCCACGGAACCTTCTGTAGAGACATTGGCTCTCATTAACCAGACATGGAAGGAAGATCTTGCTTCTGGTCGCCTTCTGGTGTTGTTGTCTGAATTGTTTGGAGAAAGTATTTTCCCTTTCATTCCAATGCCTGAAATGTCCATATTTTTGTAATTTCAGCAGGTGCTTAGATTTAGAAGGAATTTTCATATGAATGAACTTGTAGAAAGTGTTTACTTATCTGCAGATATATCAATGTTTTCAATCTCGTTTTCCATAAGACATTAATTGCTTATATTCCTAATATATTTTTATTTGAATCCATTTTTGACCACTGAATATCATTGCATCTGTAATATTCTAATTGAATTATTTGATATATTTCATCACACTAAACTATTTAATGGGGAAAGCATTTGGTGTTTTGTCTTTATGAATCTGTAAAGATCAAGGATTCACTTGCTATTGAAACTTAGCTTTTGAAGTAAATATAAAGAGATTCCTTCTGCTTGGAAACAGTACCAGAAGTAGTGCATGCTAGCCAATAAGAAAAATAGGCTAATTGAGGTTGAATGAAGCTTTATGTATCTTTGCAAGGTCTTTGGCTGTCTGCCACACTTTTGAGTTTTGAGTATATGCCTCATAGGAAGGAGGCAAAAAATGTAATTTCAATGCATTGAAAGAATTGGCAAGCTGGAGTTACTCAAGTGGTAAAATTTCTTGCTATTGTTTATGATTGAGAGGTTATAGGTTGAGTCATGAAAGCAATAAATATTATCGGATTGAGGTTTAACTTGTGCATTAGTTTGGTCAAATAACTTGTTATATAAAAAAATAAAAAAATTATTGAAAGAAGTGATGTTGTGTCCAAATAAAGAAATGTACTACTCCATTTCTATAGCAAAGATTGGCTTAAAAATTGACAAGGGCCCTAATTAAATCAGTGATTCATCAAAATGCTTATTTGCATCTAGTCACAAGAATAGGATGCTTCATTTATCAGCTTGGGCACAAGTCTTAAACCAAAATTACAAATACAAACAAAGAATGGGAATTGTACAATAGGAGAGAAATTAAAGTAAAAAACAAATCTATTAAATTCACGATAGAAATTTGTTTACAAACAATTATGTAGCTTTGATCAAATTAAAAATTCTTTACAACACAACATATTCTTGAAATATTATCGATTTTGCAACAGTAGCACAAAACATTTTGTGTCAAATTTCTCTCTCTTTAGGTAAGAAAAGAAATAGATGAAATTATTTCTTTCTATTTAGGTAAGAAAAGGAATAGATGAAATTGTCCTTTCTAAAAGTAGGCATGAGTGGCACATTATATATCATTCTGTTAGGGTGTAATGCCCAAAATGGATAGAAGGACAGTTTTTAGTATGTTTTCTTAATTGAAGGGTAAATACTGGAATGATGAAAGTTTGAGGGTAAAAACTAGATTTTTTAAAAGCTGAAGAATATTTGGCACTTTTTACCCTTTTTAATTTGAGCAGGATATTTAGAACTGATTCTTGCATGGAAGAGTTTGAGTCTATGTATATATGTAATCGTTGTATGTATGCACGTTCCTATGTATCTATGCATGCAAAGGAATTTTCTTTGTTGATGTGTCAAAAGCTACATTGATTATTTGGTAACTATGCCTATTTTGTTTTGAAAGGTAAGCAAGCGAATGAGTGAATGCATGTTAAAGTTTTTGATAAATGTAATTATTTTTCATCTGGGATAGGAATGGAACTACTTACTAAGCATGTGTTTGTTCATAGCACATTTTTTTTTTTTCTTTCTCTCTTCTTTTGCAAATGATTTGATATATTTTGGTTGAATTAGAGATCTAATTGAAGAATTGTAGTTGTTGAGTTGTAAGTTTATGTAATTAGAATTTCTTTTAGAATTCGAGAATTTTGTAGATTTCTACTTTCGATTTGAGAATTTTTGCATTGAATATGAATGTTTTTTTTTTTTTTGTCTTTGATGTTTTAGTTAAGAATTATGTAGCTTTGCATGTTTTAACCTAATGTGCAACATGTTATTGGGATTTATTGAGTTATCACAATTTCTACTGTTCATCCGATTTGCGACACCTTGCAAGATGAAATTTTTTTGTTTTTGTCAGCTCTTGGGGTTGAATCCTTTTTAGGTCTTACAATTTTATGTTGTTTTTCATTGTTGCTAAGAGTTATTGTATATTTCAATCTTCAAACTATAAGCTTTTGAAAGCTTTGGTCCTTAAAGTTTTTTTTGACCTTGATCATCCCTAAACAATTTACGATTGGCCATTTTAATCCTTCTAATTGGATTCTTCAAAAAATGACCAGAATTTGTGGTTAATGGCAATCTGAACAACTTATGAGGGATAATATTAGAATATCACTGTTGACTATCAATTTCTTTCGTACCCATTAAAGTCTCCTGTGCTGATACCCATCTAGATCTTGGAAGGCCTTCTGATCCCACCACCGGAGACCGGTGTGCTACAAGTTTTTATCCTTGTTGGATTATTTGCATCATAGCCGTTGATGTGGAAAGAAGTGTAGGATGCAATGAATGGTGCTTTTGACCAATCTGTTTTCTCCAATGCACCCCTTGCAGCCTAGTCATTTGCATTCCACAGGCTGTTGTAGATCTTCATGGGCTAGTAGAATGGGAATTTCACTCCCAAATCTTTGCAGTTCTTGAACACTCTAATAGGTACGTCATCCACATAAAAACTACAATTTTTTTTTTTTGCAAATAATGTCATTTCAATCAAGAAAAAAAAAATTGAATAATGGAAATAGCCAGATTTGAGTAGATCTATTGCGCTTAGTTTATAGCTTTTCAGAAAGTGAAAGATAAAAAAGCTAAGTACAGAAGAGACCAAATGAGAAAAAAATTTAAGATTGGGCTTACACAATGTGGAACATATTCCAGAGGATAGAGTAAGTATGGAAATCCTTAGTAGGGTCAAACTAGAGGTAGGATCCTCTGTTCTCTGTCTCCTTTGCCTCTTGTGAACACATTGGTCTGAAGAATGTAGGGTTGCCCTGTTCTGTTTCCCAAGAATTCAAAGTATATCTTGTCATGTTCATTAGTCACTGATGATAGCTACAATTAGAAAATTGTTCAAGAAAATTATCAGCCCAAAAAATAAAAAGGCCATCTTTGTTATGTATTTTTACATGATAATTTGAATAAAAAACTCTTAAAGAAACTCAAATATTAGCAAAGGGTCTGGAGAAAATGTACATAGAATGTTGTTACAACACCAGCTGAATCTCCTCCAACCATATTGATCCTCATGCTAAAATGCCCAAATAGATACACATCTCTTGACTGAAACCCAATTCCTGCAGGTAACAACAGAGAAGAAGCAAATCTAAAAACATCTTGTTGACGGGCAAACTATGGGAGAAAATTTCAAGATCTGAATCGAGCATTGGAACACTAACCTCCACTTTCAATCAAACTCATCCACTTTCTCGGCAACCCCTCTCAACCCCCTTCCCCAAAAAGGAAAAAAAATCCAAAAAAAGGGTAAGAAACTAAGAGAAAAGAAATGGAAGGATATGAGACATTCTCGATTGTTGTTCGAATAGCAAAAGAAAGATCTAACCAACAAAAATAGCTCTATAAATATGGAACCTGGAAAACAAAAGCAAACTAGAAATTGAAAAAAGGGATTTGGAAGAACCACCATCAACTAGCCATTAAAATGACATAACTACAAAAATAGGAAAAAAAATTTCAGAAAATTGAGCAAAAAGAATTATGGGGTAGAATAGAGAACAAAGCCCATGGTGTTCCAATATTACCCCTCATAAATTGGTTAGATGGCTGATTACCACAAATTTTAGTCTCTCTTTTTTTTTTTAAGAATCCTGTCAAAAGGACCAAAACAACCAAACGTAAATTGTTTAGGGATTATGAGGGCAAAAAAAAAAAAAAAACCTTTAAGGGTCAAAGCTTCCAATGGGTTATAATTTGAGGACTGAAATAGACATTAACTCTTGTTGCTAATCTTTCACAAAGCTACAATTTTCTACAAATTTGTTTGGAATTGTAGCACTAGTTGTTGATGCAAGATGAAAATTCCATGCCTTTAATGAACTCTTTGGCGTGAATCTTTCTTGGGTTCTGATTTTCTATAGCTTTTTTATTATTTCACATCTTTCAAGAAGCTATAATTTTCTACAAATTCGTTCCTTCTTTGCTGCAATTTGTTAATGGGGGGTGAAAGGGTGAAAGATTTGAGTGTCGGTGACCAGTTTTTCCTACGTTGTCACACATCTTAAGTCATACAAAATCACACCTCCTTGCATATCCCTATACATACATATATATATATATCTTCATTTTCATTTTATTAATGTTAGTTGTTGAGCTAATTTTATTCCTAAAATCCTTAGAACAATTTTACATTAATATATATTGTCCTTTTATTTTCCAACAATTGAAAGTCTAAGTCTTATCATTTTACTTTAAATATTCTTTTCATTCTTAATCCCATGGTTAAGAATGGCAAACTTCAGATCAGATTGTAAACTCTCATATCCTTCATGAATAAAAATAATTACATTGGAATAATAGAAGAATATATAAATATATATATATATATGTATATATTTAAAACAACTTTTAGTGTCTTTACAATATGATCATGTTAATGTATTTAGTACAAGTATATTGAGTATGGTCATATTATAATTATGTTTTCGCAGTTTTCCTTTGTATTTCATATTTTAGTTAGTTATAGTCTTATACAAGGTTATTATTACAAATTACAATTTTATTATATATATATATAGAATATCTAAACCCTTTTGGTGTTTTCCTAAAATGTGTATATGGTATCAGAGGGGGACGTCCTGTAATCGTCATCTTCTCCATTGGGTCATCATGAATTCTTTCAATTTCTAATGTTTATATGTGATTTCTGTAATATTTCTTTAATTCTCCTTATGGCTTCACCACCAACAAATCCCTTTCTTGTACCTATCAAAGATCTTGTTCCACTCAAATTACATTCTTCAAACTGTATGAAATAGTCCTTTCTGTTTACGCCAATTTTAGATATTTATAATCTTATAGATCATATTGACCCAGATGTTGAGCCTCCTTCACCACTTCTCAAATCTTCTAAAAATAATCTTGTTCCCAACCCTGAATTAACTATTTGGCGAATAGTTGATCGTTTAATTCTCTTTTGGATTAATGCTACTATCTCTGAAGGTCTTCTCCCTTTCCTTTATGGACGTGAGATGTTTGTTGCTGCCTGGACTGCCTTAAAATCTCATTTTCCTGATATTGCTACTACTAGAGAACTTCAATACAAGCAGGAATTTCAATCGTTCAAAAAGAACCATCTTTCAGTAGACACCTATATGACTCGCTTGCAGCAGTTATCTAATAATCTTGCCTCCATTGTTCATTGCATTGCATATTCAGAATTACTTCTCCATGCCTTCAATGGTCTTCCTCTCTCCTATGAGTCCTTGGTCACAATAGCTTCAAATCAACGTCCCCCACCCTCTTTTCCTGAACTCTAGACTGTGCACTTCACACATGAGTCTAGACTGGAACACCTACATGGTTCTTCTACTACTTTCACTCTCTTGTTTCTTCACAACATTCTTCTAATTCATCTGCTTCCTTTACTGGACAATCCCCAGATACAATTTGATCAGGGCTTTCAGCAACAAGTATATTCGATCCCTATGTCTCAATATTTGCCTATGAGAAGCAATTCCCATGGTATCATTGGATCTACTCTAGTATCCTATACCCCTTCTTTGCTTTCATTAAATCTCGTTACTTCAATCGTTTGTCAAATTTGTAATATTATGGTCATTCAGCTCGTTGTTGTCCTCCACTCGTGAATCGTGTGTTTGTTGGTCTACACTTGTCTAAACAGTTTGCAGGCCTTCATCATGATGAACCTAATGACAAAGCCTGAGATATGGATAGTCGTGCTAGCTCCCATATAAAAAAAAATATTAAGCTATCAGGTATTTCTTTTCTAATACTGTTGCTATAGGTGATGACGCTCTTGTTGCTGATCGTGCTATTGGGTCTTCCTGTCTACATAGTCCTACATCTTCTTTTAAGTTAAATTCAGTCATGTATATTCCTAAATTGTAAAAAAATTTATTTTCTGTTCGTTAGTTTACTTGTGATAATAATTGTTTTATTGAATTTCATGCATGAGGTTTTTGCATTGAGGATTTGGTGATGGGGAAAACTCTTCTTCAGTGTCCAAGTGATAACTCTCTTTATCATGTCTCTAGTTAGCCATCCTCAACTCCCTCTCTTGTATGGCCTTATAGTCTCGCTTGCACTTCTTCCTCTCTTGCTACTTGGCATGCTTGACTAGCTCATCCTGGTGCTGCAATCTTGTGACATCTCCAATCTCAAAATTTTATATCTTTTGGCAAAAATGAATTTAAGGAATTTTATTGTAATTCCTGTTTAGTATCCAAACATTTTGCTTTCCCTTTTTCTCATAGTACTTCTAGGGAAAGCACATTTATTGAGCTTATACATTCTGATGTATGGACCTTTCCGATAACTTTGGTTAGTGGTTTCAAGTATTATATTATTTTTATTGATGATTTTTACCATTTTATCTGGTTTTATCCATTTCGCTTTAAACATGAAGTCTTTAATATTTTTGTTAAATTTAAAACTTCAGATGAAAATCAGCTCTATGTTAAATTAAAGAAATTTAGATTTGATGGTGGAAGTGAATATATCAATAAAAAGTTTTTAGACTATTTTTCTTTTTCAATCTTCTTGTCCTCACAGACCTCAACAAAACAAATTGGAGTTTCCGAACATAAACATCATCATATTATTGAAATAGGTCATTGACGCAGAGCTAGTTGTTGATCAAGGTGTTTCAGATGCGGGGCAAGTTTCGGCTCCACAATTAGCTCCACGTAGGGATGGCAAAATAACCTGACCCGATGGGTACCCGACTTGACCTGACCTGTTTGGGCCGGATTTTACCTGACCTGTTTAAGGATGGGGCAGGTATGGTTTTTAATTTGGGACCTGTCTGCCCTGTCCCGCCCCGCCCTACCCTGACCTGTTCTGTTAATTAATATATTACAAATGCATAATATATTATGTATAGTAAAGATCAATAATTTTTTAAAAAACAGAATAAAATTTAATTAATATATAGTAGGAAAATTTAAAAAGATAAATTAAAAAATATTAATTTATATAAATAATGA
>JAOXNR010053487.1:0-14169 GCA_028571225.1 Parsonsia alboflavescens
TTTTGCCCCTATGATTTTTTCAGGCATTATATGGCCGCACGAATGCGAAAACAACCATTTTGGCCCTAAGTTTTACCTCGAGGCTAAAGAAGTGCATACGAGTCACTATTCACCATTTTACGCCTTTGCAGCTCATCGAAGCACCATTATGTCTGAGTTACCGAGCATGGCTAGGTAACAGTGCAGCAAGGTATAAAACCATGTTCAGAAGTCATAAATGACCGTTTGGCCCGTATGATTCATTTCGGGTAATATATGGAAGCACGAGTGAGAAATACAATGTTTCCCTCCTAAATTGTACCCCGCGGCTTAATGACCCCATACGAGTCACAAACGTCCGTATTGCCCCTATGCGGCACTCGGCGCACCGTTAAGTCCATGTCACTGGGCATGTTAACGTAATGGTGCGGCAAGCCACGAAACTTGGAGAACAAGTCGCTAATGGCCGTTTTGCTAATACAATTGATTTCGGGCATTACATGGAAGCACGAGGGAGAAAATGACCATTATGCCTCTAAGTTGTACCTCTGGGCTAAATAAGCCCATATGTGTCCCAAATGACCGTTTTGCCCCTACGTGAAACTTCGGTAGAGCATTATGTCCAAGTCAGCGAGCATGGCCAGGTAACTGTGCGGCAAAGCCAGGAAATTTGGAGCTCAAGTCACTGATGACCGTTTTGCTCCATTGATAAACTTCGGGCATTACATGGCCGCACGAGGGAGAAAATGATAATTATGCCCCTAAGTTGTACCCCTGTCCTTAATAAGCCCGAACGAGTCACAATTTGACATTATGCAGCACTTCCGTGCACCATAATATCAAAGGCACCGTGCATGGCTACGTAATGGTATGGAAAGCCACGAAACTTGGAGCATAAGTCACTAATGGCCGTTTTGCCCCAAAGAATCATTTCAGGCATTATTGGCCCCACGAGTGAGAAAATGACAATTTTGCCACTGTGTTTTACCCCACGGCCCTAATGGGCCCATACGAGTCACAAATGACTGTTTTGCCCCTTTGTAGCACTTCAGTGCACTAATATGTCCGAGTCACCGATCATGGCTAGGTAATGGTGCGGCAAACCACGAAACATGGGGCTAATGCTACAAATGACCGTTTTGCCCCTATGGTTCAATTTAGCCATTTTATGGCCGCACGAGTTAGAAAAAGACCATTTTGGCCCTAAGTTTTACCCCGGGGCTAAAGAAGCCCATATGAGTCACAAATGACCGTTTTGCCCCTTTGCGGCACTTCGAAGCACCGTTATGTCTAAGTCATGAAGCATGGCTTGGTAATGGTGCTGCAAGGTACAAAATTTGTGGCACAAGTCACAGATGACCGTCTTGCCTGTATGATGCGTTTTTGGCATTATATGGCCTCTCGAGTGAGAAAAATAGCCATTTTACCCCTAAGTTGTACCCCAGGGCTTAATAACCCCATACGAGTCACAAATGTCCGTTTTGCCCCTATGTAGAACTTCGGTGCGCCGTCAAGTCCATGTCACCGAGCATGTCAAGGTAATGGTGCGGCAAGCCACGAAACTTGGAACACAAGTTGCTAATGACCGTTTTGCTCCTACGATTCATTTCGGGCATTACAAGGCCGCATGAGGGACAAAATGACCATTATGCCCTTAAGTTGTTCCTCGGGGCTAAAAAAGCCCGTACGAGACCCA
The DNA here is from genome assembly GCA_028571225.1 of Parsonsia alboflavescens. Lineage (NCBI taxonomy): Eukaryota > Viridiplantae > Streptophyta > Magnoliopsida > Gentianales > Apocynaceae > Parsonsia > Parsonsia alboflavescens. The sequence goes on from JAOXNR010053487.1 coordinate 1,676, forward strand.
AATGACCGTTTTGCTCCTACGCGACACTTCGGTGCACCATTATGTCCAAGTCACCAAGCTTGGCAAGGTAATGGTGTGGCAAAGCTAGGAAATTTGAAGTTCAAGTCACTGACGATCGTTTTGCTCCCAAGATTAATTTCAGGCATTACATGGCCGCACGAGGGAGAAAATGATGATTATACCCCTAAGTTGTACCCCGAAGCTTAATAAGCCCAAACGAGTCACAATTTGTCCCTATGCGGCACTTCCATGCATCATAATATGAAAGTCACAGAGCATGGCAAGGTAATGGTGCGGAAAACCATGAAACTTGGAGCAGCAGTCACTAATGTACTTTTTGCCGCAAAGAATCATTTCGGGCATTATTGGCCCCACGAGTGAGAAAATAACAATTTTGCCACCAAATTGTACCCCGCAGCCCAATGAGCGCAAATGAGTAACAAAAATGACCGATTTGCCCCTTTGTGGCACCTTGGTGCACTAATATGTCTGACTCACCAAATATGGCAAGGTAATGGTACGGCAAACCACGAAACATGGGGCACAAGTCACAAATGACCGTTTTGCCCCTATGATTCATTTCGGGCATTATATGGCCGCACAAGTGAGAAAACAACCATTTTGGCCCTACGTTTTACCCCGGGGCAAAAGAAGCCCATATGAGTCACAAATGACCGTTTTGACCCTTTGCGGAACCTCGACGCTCCATTATGTCTGAGTCAGCAAGCATGGCTAGGTAATGGTGCTGCAAGGTACAAAACATGGGGCACAAGTCACAAATGACTATTTTCCCCGTATGATTCATTTCGGGCATTACATGGCCGCTCGAGTGAGAAAAATAGGCATTTTGCCCGTAAGTTGTACCCTGGGGCGTAATCACCCCGTACGAGTCACAAATGTCCGTTTTGCACCTATACGGCACTTCGGCGCATCATTAAGTCCATGGCACCGAGCATGTCAAGGTAATGGTGCAGCAAGCCATGAAACTTGGGGCACAAGTCGCTAATGACTGTTTTGCTCCTGCGATTCATTTCGGGCGTAACATGGCCGCATGAGGGAGAAAATGACCTCTATGCCCCTAAGTTGTACCCCGGGGCTAAATAAGCCCATACGAGTTCAAAATGACCGTGTTGCCTCTACGCAACACTTCGGTGCACCATTATGTCCAAGTCACCGAGCATGGCAAGGTAATGGTGAGGCAAATCTAGGAAATTTGGAGCTCAAGTCACTGACGACTGTTTTGCTCTAATGATTAATTTTGGGCATTACATGGCCGCACGAGGGAGAAAATGATGATTATGCCTTTAAGGTGTATCCCGGTGCTTAAAAAGCCCAAACGAGTCACAATTTGTTCCTATGCGGCACTTCCATGCACCATAATAACAAAGTCACCGAGGATGGCTAGGTAATGTTGCGGAAACCCATGAAACTTGGAGCACAAGTCACTAATGACGATTTAGCCCCAAAGAATCATTTTGGGCATTATTGGCCCCACGAGTGAGAAGGTGACAATTTTGCCACTAAGTTGTACCCCATGGCCTAATGAGCCCGTACGAGTCACAAATGATTGTTTTGCCCCTTTGTGGCACTTCGGTGCACTAATATTTCCGAGTCACCGAGCATGGCCAGGTAATGGTGCGGCAAACCACGAAACTTTGGGCACAACTCACAAATGACCATTTTGCAACTATGGTTTATTTCGGGCATTATATGGCCACAAGAGTGAGAAAACAGCCATTTTGGCCCTAAGTTTTACCTCGGAGCTAAAGAAGCCCATACAAGTCACAAATGACTGTTCTGCCCCTTAGCGGCACTTCAAAGCACCATTATGCCTGAGTCACCAAGCATGGCTAGGTAATGGTGCTGTAAGGTGCCTGAGTTCGTTTTGCCCGTATGATTCATTTTGGGCATAATATGGCCTCTCGAGTGAGAAAAATAGCCATTTTGCCCCTAAGTTGTACCCCGCGGTTTAATAACCCCGTATAAGTCACAAATGTCCATTTCTCCCCTGTGCAGCACTTTGGTGCACCGTTAAGTCCATGTCACCGAGCATGACAAGGTAATGGTGCAGCAAGCCACAAAACTTGGAGCACAAGTCGCTAGTGACCATTTTACTCCTACGATTCATTTTGGGTATCAAATGGCCGCACGAGGGAGAAAATGACCATTATGCCCCTAAGTAGAACCCAGGGGCTAAATAAGCCCATATGAGTCCCAAATTACCATTTTGCCTCTACACAACACTTTGGTGCACCATCACCGAGCATGGGTAGGTAATGGTGCGGCAAAGCCAGGAAATTTGGAGCTCAAGCCACAGAGGACCGTTTTGCTCCGATGACTAATTTCGGGCAGTACATGGCCGCACGAGGGCGAAAATGTTGATTATGCCCCTAAGTTGTTCCCCGGTGCTTAATGAGCCCAAACTAGTGACAATTTGTCCCAATGCGGCACTTCTAATCACCATAATATCAAAGTTACCGAGGATGGCTTGGTAATGGTGCAAAAAGCCACGAAACATGGAGCAAAAGTCACTAATGTCCGTTTTGCGGCAAAGAATCATTTCGGGCTTTATTGGCCCCACGTGTGAGAAAATAACAATTTTGCCGCAAACCTGTACTCCGCTGCCCAATGAGCCCATACGAGTCGCAAATGACTGTTTTTTCCCCCTTGTGGCACTTCGGTGCACTAATATGTCCGAGTCACCGAGCATCGCCAGGTAATGGTGCGGCAAACCACGAAACATGGGGCATAAGTCACAAATGACCGTTTTGCCCCTATGATTCTTTTCAGGCATTATATGGCTGCACTAGTGAGAAAATAACCATTTTGGCCCTAAGTTTTACCTCGAGGCTAAAGAAGCCCAAACGAGTCACAAATGACCGTTTTGCCCCTTTGCGGCTCATCAAAGCACCATTAGGTCTGAGTCACCGAGCATGGCTAGGTAACGGTACAGCAAGGTATAAAACTTGGTTCAGAAGTCATAAATGACCATTTGGCCCGTATAATTCATTTCGGGCATTATATGGCCGCACAAGTGAGAAAAATAGCCATTTTGCCCCTAAGTTGTACCCCGTGGCTTAATAACCCCGTACGAATGTCCGTGATCACAACCTGTAAGCTAAAGGAGTTAGTCAGCAGAGTGAGCTATTGTCCGGGAAATAGCTTAGATGCCGAAGTTAGTATTTTGAGAGAGTAATTTTGAGTAATTAACTCGAAAAAAAAAAAAAAAATCTATATTCTTGCCTGTGCATAATCTATCAATTTATTATATATTAAATTAAGTAGGTTATCTCTTTGATCAAGACTTTTCAATCACGTGACAGTAGGCAATTAGGATAATTGTGAGATCATCATATCCCATCAATTTGCTCCTAGAATCGTGGAGTTTCCCTAGGTTTGAATATCTTTTCATTCACTTCTCTGGTAGAGAGCTACGAGCTCGCTAATGACCTTTAAACTAACTTTGCGACCTACTTGTGGATTTTTAAGGTCTTGACTGTCTCTTCTGGGAGGTCTCACCGAGTGACTATAGGCTCATGGAGGGTGTTAGGAGTTGCGTATAGTTAGTCGTGGCATCAAAGATGTATGAGAAGGATTGGAGCTCACTGGGTTGAAGGCCATGGTCCGGTGAGACCTCCTTGAGCTCATTTTGGAGGTCGGTGGCTTGGGAGGTCTGTGATAGGAGTTCGCTACCCACCTTTCCATTTTGACTTTTAGGTATTAGAGGTCGAGGCTTGAGCCCATTTGGGTTGGTTACCCCCCTTTAGGCCCAACAAGCTCGAAGGTCGTGGTGCCTAAATTACCACCTTTAAATCGCGACCTCTGAAGGGTCACACCGTTTTCTCTATAAGGGCAGCTAGTTTTTAGAGGAGACATGCCTCATCAGTTTTGGTAGTTGCCTCGGTTTCCAGCGTACCGGATCCTTTTCAGCAAGCCAAAGGACTAATCACATAAATTAGGAGGCTTTTGAAGATTTTAGGATTTACCTAAGCTCTCCTTTTGCTTGCGAAATCTCAGCTCCCAGAATTTCCTTCTTGCTATACCTTCTGATTTCTTCTCGAATTTCTTTCTTTTTTCCGTTCGACGAGTGACTTAGAGCCAGAACAACTTGGTTCTTAACTCCTTGGGAATTCAACGAGTGAGTTTTCTTTTCCCTCTACTAGTTTTTTTGGAAAAAAATTTTCATCTTTCCTTTTTTCTCGGAGTCAGAATGTCTTCTGTATCTTCTGTATCTAGCACTCCCTCTCTCCGTTTCGGAGAAGTTGATCGTACTTTTCCCCCTTATCTCATATAAATTTGTAGGCTTTCGAAGATTTTAAGATTTATCTAAACTCTCCTATTGCTTGCGAAATTTTAACTCCCAGAATTTCCTTCTTGCTATACCTTCTGCTTTCTTCTTGAATTTCTTTCTTTCTTCCGTCCGGCGAGTGACTCAGAGCCATGACAACTTTCTTCTTAACTTCCTAGGAATTTAACGAGTGAGTTTGGTTTTCCATTTACTTTTTTTTTTGGAAAAAAAATTTCATCTTTCCATTTTTCTTGGAGTCGGAGAGTCAAAATGTCTTCTGTATCTTCTACGTCTAGCACTCCCTCTCTTTGTTCTGGAGAAGTTGACCACACCTTTTCCCTAGTAGACCTAGAGAATGGGGTATTTTATTTGCCCCCAAGCTCTACGAGGGCTTCCCGAGTGACTAGTAATGTTTATCAGCCCTCAGAATTAGAGGTCTTTCCCACGCCCTCTTTCTTAGGTCCATCTAAGATTTTTGAGATTAATGGGGAGAGAGGTCGGGAGAAGAATGATATAGTCGCTATTGGGGAGTCTGAGCGTCTTAACAGCTGTCGTCATGGGCACATAGTCCTTCACCTAGCCAACCTCAGAGGGGATATTCTTCTCCCCATCTTGCACCCTTTATTCTTCGACATTGCTCATTTTTGGGACTTCCCCATCACAGCTTGTTCAAAACTCTATGGGGGCAGTAATTGCATTCATTGCTACTGGTCACCTTTACCGAGTTCTAGTCTCCTTGGAACTCTTTAGATGTTTCTTTAAGGTTGGTATCTCCTTGGCACCAAAGAGTGCTACTATATGGTACCTTCAATTCAAGAATAGGTATAAGATGGTAGGTCCTTTCCAGTCGTCTGGCTGGGATTGGAAAGATTTTTTCTTCTTCGCAAGACTTCCTAGTAATCTGGTCTAGTCCAAGCCTTACCTAAACTGGAATATGAACAAAACGTTTTTCGATGAGCTCCCTATCTTGACAAGTGAATAGGAGAGGGATAAGGCCCTTTTGATTGGCCTACTCCATTCTGATATTGTAAAGGTAGGGTGTACTCTGCTGGCCTGGCCTATCACTTTTCTTTGCCCTGTTGGACTAGGGAGTCTAGTAGACAGGACCGTGACCTTCTTTTTATCAGAGAACTACGAGGATTCCCCCTTTTGGTAGGGAGCTTCTCTATGTTTTTTCTCTTTGCTTTCAATAAGTTTGTTTCAATTATTTTATGCACTAACATATTTTCCATTTTTTTGTTTTGATAGCAATGAGGGCCACTTCTTGGCTCCTGATGTCTACCACTCCCCAAGCTACCACTGGATGCTCCGGCGAAATCGTCAGTGCTTCTTTTGCTGCTCCCCATGCTGTTGCTGCTACTGTTGCCCCTACCCTAACCTCAGGGGGGTCTCCACTCAAGATTCCTATCCCCCAGTCTCCGGGGTAAAAAGATTGCAGTGGCTGACCAAACTTGGGCTGCTCTAAAGAGGAGAGCCGAGGTTGTTGCTTTGCAGGCTTCTAAAAGGCCCGCAAAGATCACCATGTCTTCTTCTTTCCCTTCTTCACAATTTGTACCTCCAGAGATTAGGACTTCTTCGACCTTCTCGGGAAAGGGAAAGGCTCCAGCCACCTCAAGGCTAAAGCTGGAGTTCAAAGGCTGTGTGATCGAGGAGGTCGCAGAAACTTTGAAGAGGCTGGGGAATACATATTTTACCTTCCATATTGATGAGGGGACATCAAGGTGGGTCCCCAACTTGGTGATGGAGTCTTTCCCAGTTGATGTAGGATAACGAGAATCGTTTATGATAAACCGAACAATAATTTGAACAGGAAAACGGAAAAGGGATGTTTAACGTGATCACTCACGATTTTGGCCTAGCTTGATTTGCAATGCAAAACCAAAAGTAAAGAGAAAAAAATGGAATTCGATTCCTGGAATAATGTCGAAAAACAAAGCGATCTAAAACTAAGGCAAATGGCTAGTATTTAAATACGTAAATCTGTCCTAAACCTAATTGAAAAACAATTTGGAAATTAAAACCTAATCCTAGTCAAAAATCAGAAAAAAAACAAAATTACCAAAATATCATTAATTATTAGAAAAACAAGATAAACATAAGAATGCCCGAAACCCATCAAGACGATCTTGGATAGCTAAAAAACGTCGTATGCCATTGCAAAGCAATGTGTAATGCTCAGCGGCCCATTTCCAGTTGTCTAGTCAAGTTTCAACCCATTCTGAGACAATAGGTCTTACCCGCATCCCGAGGTAGAAGGTCCAAATTAGTTCGAATCAAGCCCATTTTTCTCGCAGTTGCTTGGACCTTCGTGGACTCCTTGGCCTGGGCTTGGCCGGTGTAATCTGCTAGTCCAAACTGCCCTGTCCATCTTAGTAGATGTCGTCATTACTCTCCCCGTCCTCTGTAAAGCTTGTCCTCAAGCAGAATTCTCACCAGCATAAGGGCTTAGATGACGGACATTAAAGACATTAGAGATAAACATATCGTTCGAAAACTCAACCCTATAGGCATTGTTGCCAAATTTCTTCAACACCTAACAAGGTCCAAATCTTTTCGGTTTGAGCTTGGTGTAAGCTCCCTATGGATACCTTTCCCGTGGCAAAGAGACCCATACCAGATCACCAACTTCAAAAGATTGCTGGCTTCATCTCCGATCAGCTCTCACCTTGTACTTGGCATAACTCTGCTCAAGTCTAGTTTTCCCAACAGCATGTAACTCTCGTAAATTAGTCACTCGTTCATCCATCTTCTTGCTCTACTTCTCTGTTCTGTCGATAGGGAGAAGGTCAAGCGGACCTCTCGATGGAAACCCATACAATACTTGGAATGGCGCGAACCCCGTAGATCGATTCATAGACGAATTAAATTCAAATTCAATTTTTGGCAAGAAAAGATTCCAACTTCTGAATTCATCGACCTTTGCTCATAACAAATTCCCAGGACTCCGGTTGACAACCTCAGTTTGCCCGTCAGTCTGGGGATGATATGGGCTATTGAACTTCAGTTTCATGCCAAGTTTCTTCCACAACTCTCACCAAAAGTGCCCCATAAACTTGTTGTTGTCCGAAACTATCAACAATGGCAAAGTAAGTGTCAAACAACCCCAGAAAAATATAGATCAGCCACTTTAGTTGCATCCAACGTTGTCTTGCATGGAAGGAAGCAACTCATCTTGGTAAATCGATCAACAACCACCATTATTGAATCCAGCCCCTTCACTACCCACGGTAATCCTACTACAAAATCCATGGAGGCATCCTTCCATTACTCATTTGGTATTGTCAATGGAATGTATAGTCCCTAATTTGTATTCGTCCTCTTCGCCTCCTGACAGACATGACACCTCTTTACATATGTCTTGACATCTCTGTTAAGTTTTGGCCAATAAAATATCTGATGCACTAGCCCAGCAGTTTTATCCCAGCTAAAATGTCCCTAATTGTGTTATTCCTGTATAATCAACATGGGTAGAGAAGTATCTGGGATGCACAAACAATTACCTTTAAATAGAAACGCATCATGAAGGACGAAGTTAGCTTGGTTTCCACTCTCAACTTCGACTACAATACCTCCAAAATTATCATATGCTCGGACATCCTCCTTCATCCTCTACTCAAGGCATCAGTTACCTTGTTCAGAGTTCTACATTTATGCCGAATCCTAAAGCTGTCCCTGCAATACTTCAGCACTTGATGGTCAGAAAACAACACAAATTCCCTTTATATCAGGTAATGTCGCCAATGCTATAATGACTTCACAATGGCATACAGCTCGAGGTCATAAACTGAGTAGGTTAATTTCACTCCACTTAGTTTCTCACTATAATATACCACTGGCTTCTCCTCATGACTCAGAACAGCTCCAATACTTGTCTTGACTCATCACAGTCAACCTCAAATACCTTGTCAAAATTTGGCAATGCTAACAAATTAGCGTGTGTGAATCGAACCTTCAGAACTTTGAAAGCTTCCTGTGCCCTTTCCGTCCATTCGAATCTATCTTGTTTCAGCAGTCAAGGGTACAGCTACCTCGCTATATCTCTTGACAAATCGCCTATAGAATCCTGCTAGGCCTAAGAAAGACCTCAACTCTGTCATAGTAGTAGGTGATGGCCAATCAACAATAGCCTACACTTTCCCTTCATCCGGGAAAATGCCATCTCCCATCACCACATATCCTAGAAACACAAGTCTCTCAACCATGCATACGTATTTACTAGGATTAGCAAACAATTTATGCTCACGCAAAACAGTAAGGATTTGTTCCACATGCCTATCATGCTTATCAATAGATTTACTATATATCAGAATATCCTCAAAGTACATCACAACGAAAGTATTGAGAAAATGTCTCAAAACCTGGTTCATTATCGGCATGAAAGTACTCAGAACATTTGTCAACTTGAATGGCATCACCAACCATTCATACAACCCCTCTTTCATCTTGAAGGCTGTCTTCCACTCGTCACCCGGCTTGATCTAAATCTGATGGTATCCACTCTGAGGGTCTCGATTATCTCTTATGGGAGGTCGCACCGAGTGATTGTAGGCTCATGGAAGATGTTAGGAGTCATGCACAATTGGTCATGGCATGGAAGATGTCAGAGATGGATTGGAGGGTAAGACAACTGTAGAGCTCATTTAGGAGGTCAGTGACCTGGTGATGCAAGTGGATGTGATGGGTTGAGGATTAAGAAATTTTGTAAGAAATCTAATAATAGGAACTAAAAAAGAAATCACAACTTTTATTCAAATGAACAGTAAATTCGACGAACATTAATCGATGAATAGTGATCGAAACGAAGAACGGTGCGGTGAACAGTATGATGATGACAATTTTGGAAAACTCAAAATTTGGATAATCCATCAAAATTTGAGGCTTTTCGTCAATCTAACTTTTGAACTTGTCAGAGGTCAAGATTATGAAAATAGAATTCTTCTCCTATAATCAAACTTCAATATAAAGTAGTTAAAGGACGAAGAAAGAAAGAAAAAAAACCTTGAGTTCACTACGAAAGAGAGAAAAGCTCTGAAATATTATTGATAGTAGATTGAATTCCTTAGCTCTTAGGCATTCATCCTTATTTATAATGGTAGAAGTTCTATGTTCCTAATCAGACTAGGAAATAGAAACCAAGTAAACTACTTAAGCTAAGTTCTGTATTCCTAATTAGATTGGGAAATAAAAATATCAGGAAGAAAACAATAAAAAAATAAAATAAGTTTATAAATAAAATTCTATCTAATTAAGGAAATAAAATTATCAAACAATCTTGATCTTGCTTGTCTACTTGTACTGTGTCAGACTCCTCTCTTGAAGAGGGCTTGTCCTCAAGCTCACATGTCTCCACGAAAGCGAGAAAGATGTTGTACACTGAACACATTGGACACTGTAACCATCTGGTAGCTCGAACTTGTAAGCATTGCATCCCAACTTCACTAGGATCCGATAGGGACCAAATTTCCTATCCCTGTTCTCATGGTAGTCGCCCGTAGGAAATTAATCCTTGGTAAGTGAAACCCAATTAAATCACCAACATCAAATTGAACATCACGTCGAGTCTGATCAGCATGTTCCTCATGTGCCGCATACAATCTTTCCAAGTTATTCTGAAGAGATGTACTAGTAAGATACCATCCACAGTATGCTGACAATGTAGTTGTAGCCCGAGCAACTTGCGTCGTCCAGGATTTGTTGTTATGAGCTTCATACAACATGATCTCCTGCATCATATGAAGACTTTTAGGGGCACATATACATCATCCAAGAATTTTCACCTTTTCAGAATTCACTAGAGGAATGGGACACTTTTCCCATTCCATTGGAAGATAGTCATTCTCTATCACCACAGTACTAAGTGCTAGGCTCTCAACACTTTCTTTTCTGGGTATATTTCGTTTAGCATTTGTGTGGAGCACAAATTACTTCTTCAACCTCCTTTTTCACATTAGCTTTATCCTCATCTTCCCTTGTAGACATAACGGAAATTTTCGGCACCTCTACTTTCACTAGGACTTTACTCTCATCATCCACATTATGTTCCATTTTCACTCTACAATTCCTTCTTCTGGCTTTCTTTCTTTCTTAAGATGATGATTGTTTTCAGTCAATTGAAACCACTCTTCACAACTCATGTTCCACTTTCATGGAAGTCTTTCGACGGATTATGGTCGAATCGGTGGTTGATGGACTACCAACCGTTGCACCATCTGCTTCAAATTTTGCAACCGTTTTGTCACGACTCTTGAGTTCCAGTTGCATCTGCTTGCTCCTGCTCCCGAATTCCAATTGCATCTCGCACCGATATTCATAACTTTCATGACAAATGGCTTCGATTAAGGCGACAATATTTTGCTTGAGGTTACCTCCAGGCATCGTGGATCTCTGCTCTGATACCAATTGACATAGGTGGATGTGGAGGGTTGAGTATTAAGGAATTCTTTAAGATATCTAATAACAGGAACTCAAAAAAAAAAATTGCAATTTTTACTCGGATGAACAGTAAATGTGATAAAAGTAACCGATGAACAGTACGATGATGACAATTTCGAAAAACTCAAACTTTGGATAATCCGTCAAAATTTGAGGCTTTTCGTCAATCTAACTTCTGAAATTGTTAGAGGTCAAGAGTACGAAAATAGAATTATTCTCCTATAATCAAACTTCAATATAAAATAGTTAAAGGACGAAGAAAGAAAGAAAAAAACCTTGAGTTCACAAGGAAAGAGAGAAAAACTCTGAAATATTATTGATAGTAGATTGAATTCCTTAGCTTTTAGGCATTCATTCATATTTGTAATGGTAGAAGTTCTATGTTCCTAATCAGACTAGGAAATAGAAACCAAGTAAACTACTAAAGCTAAGTTCTATTTTCCTGCTCAGACTAGGAAACAAAAAAATCTGGAAGAAAACAATAAAAAAAAAAACAAGTTTCTAAATAAGATTCTATTTAATTAAGGACATAAAATTATTAAACAATTTTGATCTTGCTCGTCTACTTGTAATATGTCACCCTGGAGGTCAGTGGTACCAGGTCGCCGCCCACCTTTTCTTGTTGACTTCGTGAGTCTGACTTTCAAATATTGAGGGTTGGGGCCTTGAGCCCATTTGCATTGACTTTGTTTGGGTCATGCCCTTTCAGGTTGATTTTGTTAGGGTCATACTCGTTTCTCCCATTAGTTTTATCTATAAATATATATATATATATATATATATATATATATACTTGAAAATGCTATATCGTGCTACAAAACACACTTTATTTAGTGCTTCAATTAAATCTAAATAGTCAAATGTCTTTCTATGTCTTTTTTTAAAAAAAGAAGAAACTTTAAGCAAGTACCCTTATGGTTTAGTTTATAAAAAATATTTGAAAAAATAATTCTTTTATAGAAGAATTTATTTATTTTTAATAAGTGACCGTTAACTTTTATTGTTAGAAACCTAATAGGAGCACTTCATAAGATGTGTTTCGTAACACTCTATAACATTACTGTATATATGTATATCGAATATATAGAAATAACGATTTCAAGTTGTAGTTGCGGATGGTATTCAACGATTTGGATATTGCTTCAAAATGGCTATTTGATTGAATCTTTCTTGCCCCTCTTTGGGTATTTTTAATAGAGTTTTTGCCCAGCATGGGGTTTCACACATAAACCTTTTTATTTTGGTATCTCAATAGATATGTTGAACAATTTTGGGATATCTTGATTTCTTAAATGATGAGATGACATCATCCAATCAAGAAATATTATGAAATGGCCCATCTCGAATGGTCAGCAGACGGGACGGACCATCCTGTCCACTTGGCATGCAACGCACCATCCCGTCCACGAGCCTGATGAGAAGGTCAAGTCTCATTGACACACTAAATAGGACGGTCCTCGTCTACAACTCATCCCAATTTCTCTCTCCCAATTATACCATCTCGATGCCTCAGGTGTCGGAATGTGTCAGCTTTTTATTGGGAAGCAGCGGTTTGATCGAGCTGCTTCCCCGTTTTTCTTTGCTCCCATGCTCGACTTGTCTTCGGTGGCAAAGGGAATAAACTCACTCACCATAACTTCACCACACCCTCCCAACCATCTCTCTTTAATTCCCCTCGTGCTCACTCTCTTTTCTCACTTTCGCCCTCTCGTTCTCTCTTCCCCACCCCCCATCCCCCCCCCCCCCAAGCCAGAAAACCTTCCTCCCTTCCTTC